>UXGC01001768.1:0-17384 GCA_900480045.1 Eurytoma adleriae | reverse complement strand
CAGATCAGGTCACTTTCACTGGTTTGCCCTGATCTGAACTGAAAATTAGTGAAATTTCACTGAATGAGATTTACAGATTTGAGCGAATCCATAAAGTTGTTTTGGAATAATACTGATGGAACACACCCACACATGTGTATATTAAAAGGTACTGTGCAAGCCTTATTTCGGCAAAGACATTAACAAAATATTACTCAAGACTTGTGCTTTTCATTCATGATAAAACGGACGGAAAATACAAATTCTGTGCGATTTTGAGTATATAATTTATATATTTCATTTGACATAGGAAAAATTTGTGTTTTTGATTGAATTTATAAAAAATTGGTGTTTTTCAGCAAAAAGTTACACATCATTTGTGTAATTCTTCTACTATGCAAATGTTATATAAAATTTCGACTGAAAAACACAAATTTAGTGTTTTTTTCTGAATCGCTTACTTTGCACCCTAATTACATATCAACCAAATCGGCACTATTCTTTCACTTGTATAACAAGAAAAGCATTAGCAAAAGATGTTGATTACACATTATTGACTTTCATCAGAAAACGACCCTGGTAGAAAATTAATCATAAATTGGTAAATTTATGGTCAATCGCCTTCTTTATTGACCATTTATGGTCAATTTATGGTGAATTTTCTACCAGGGGAAAAAAAAACTTTGCGCATCTTTTTGAAAAGAGATGAATTAACTTTGTTTAAAATTTGCAGAGGGCCACACGGACGCGGAGATGATGGACCTGGTGTCCGAGATGGAGATGATGAAGATAATCGGCAAGCACATGAACATCATAAACCTGCTGGGCGCGTGCACGCAGGGCGGCCCCCTGTACGTGGTGGTGGAGTTCGCGCCGCACGGCAACCTGCGGGACTTCCTGCGCGAGCACCGCAGCAGCGTCGGCTACGAGGCGGCGATCGGCCAGCCGCAGCTGCTGCAGCCCGGCGCCAAGGAGCGCAAGACCCTCACGCAGAAGGACCTGGTGTCGTTCGCGTACCAGATCGCACGGGGCATGGAGTACCTGGCGAGCCGGCGCTGCATCCACCGGGACCTGGCGGCCCGCAACGTCCTGGTCAGCGACGAGTACGTGCTGAAGATCGCGGACTTCGGACTCGCGAGGGACATACACTGCAACGACTACTACAGGAAGACCACCGACGGCAGGCTGCCCGTCAAGTGGATGGCGCCCGAGGCGCTCTTCAAGCGCATCTACACGTCGCAGTCCGATGTGTGAGTGCGATCAAGTTTTTTAAAAAGAATAATCTATTTTTCACCCTGATCATCAATAAAGTAGGCTTTATAATTCAACACTATGTAGATATAGTACGTCGTTGTGTCGTGACATTTAAAAAAAGCTTCCTCTATGAGGAAGCAATATTCGATATTCTATCTGACAGATCTAATGTCTATTCTAACCAGTTCAGTTTAATGAATTTTAATTAAAATTCATTCTCTTTGCAATCGATAATAACACTTCAACTATAAATCAGCTGAATTTTGCTGAAATTCGACGAATTTCAGTAGTTTGATTTTAGAGCAGTTGTATATTTATGTGACATATAGCTATAAAAATATAAGAAACTTTCGACCTATTATTATTATTGATAAATGAAATCGGTGCAATATTTGTATAATAAGGTATATTTTTATAAGACTAATCGTTTATTATTTATTTTATGCAGATGGTCGTTTGGAATTCTCTTATGGGAAATTATGACACTTGGTGGTACGCCTTACCCATCAGTGCCTTCGGTCGAGAAACTCTTCTCACTTCTTAAGGAAGGTATGAGAATGGAGAAACCACCCTGCTGTTCTATTGACATGTAAGTAGCATAATACACAAAATTCATCCGAGAAAATTCATATATTTATCATAATTTATTAAAAATTTTTTAATTTAACTTTCAGATACGAACTAATGAGAGATTGTTGGAGCTACCAACCGGAAGCAAGACCGGTGTTCTCGGAATTAGTGGAAGAACTCGATAGGATACTCACAATAACGGCTAACGAAGTACGTAAAATTAAACGATAAAAACATAAAATGAAATATTACGGTACTAATAACGATTTTTTTATTTATACTTTATAGGAATACTTGGACCTCGGACTGCCGCAGCTTGACACGCCGCCGTCGAGTCAGGAGTCGTACGAGGACGAGGACGACGACGTGGGCGAGCAGTTCCCGTTCCAGCGGAACCTCCTGTGAAAATTCGACTCGACGCGTATACCGCGAAATTTTCCGAGCAGACGTGAACGGGCCTAGTTTTCTGCCCACGAGCGAGAAGAAAAAAGAAGAACCGGCGCAGATTTCACAGTGCGCTATAGGATCGGGCTTTATATCATGGATCTGCTGATGACGCGCATCGGTGACGAAAGACATTATTGGCATGCACAGTGTAAAAGTTCGTGTCGTAAGCAGTATTGATTGGGAGTGTAACTTTTATTATAAATGTACGTAAGGCGGAGGTAAAAAGGAAGACCCATACGAAAATAAAGTGGATGCTGATTGATTTCAAAGCTGAAAAGGTTGATCGCAGCGAAAGAAAACTGCAAGGTGTACCTATGTACGTGTGGTGGACGACGGCCAAGGATTTACCTTTGGTACTAGCTTTGTTTGCACATTTCTTTTTATGGGGTGTACTGAAAAATTCCGAAGAATTATACAAAGTTTAAATATACATTTATTTAAGAAGTTGATGAAAGAGAAAGTGTGAAGTTTAATTTATTTATGTTTATAAAAAAAAAAGAGACAAATCTAAAAAATTGGAGTCGAATTTTTAAAAAAATGAATATTTTTCTATTTATTCTATTTAATATTTAAATCGAAACGCAACGAAATTTTCTGTAAATTTAGGAGATCTTTTTAAAAGCAATATATGCAATTTCCGTGTAATCACTATTATTCACAGGCGATTCAAGTGCTCTGTCGGCAATAATTGTGTTTTTAACTAGTCAATGAAAAAACACTAACATGTAAAGTATACAAAACTCCACGTGCCTGCAACTACTAGCGTTTAGCTTACATTTATATCGTCTAACAAATCATATTAAACATTTGTATATCAAAATATCGTCGAGTGATATTAAGTACAATATTACGTTATTAAATAATTAAACAATGAGTTAAAACGATTCAGCTAAATAATTATCTTCCCGAAGTAGAACGAATTTCAGAAAAAAATGCTTAAAGTGCCAAATATTTTTGTATCCGCGAAATGATAAGTCTATATTTTGTAACGATTATATAGGAATTGTATTCAAAACACCGTCAAAAAGGGGGTAAACGATAAGGGGGGTAGAATACGGACCATTGTTAAATATTTATTTCAAATTGTTTCGAATGTTATCAGCGGTTTTTAAACAAATTGCCAATTCTTGTAAGAGATCTTTTTTATTGCACATATTGCAAAGACTGCGCGAGGTATTGAAATTCAATAAGTGTATAGGCGCATCTTTATTTAAGCCAAAAATTTTAATTTTAGATAATTTAGTTGTAATTGTAAATGAGGAGGGGATAAATGATTTATCTTCGCGAAGACACTTACAGCTGCTACAATTCCTAAGGCGAGCATAAAAAAAAATATCCGACGCAGCAATTTGTAAGTATTATTATCGTCTAGACGTTAAAATAATGTCAGTTAAAGTAATCTTAATATTTAGCCGTAAGTTTCGCCGTTGTATTTTATGTCGTCGAATAAAAATTCGATCGCGATGTACTCTGTTACAGAAATTGTACTCTCGAGAAATCAAGCGGCTCCCTTTTTTTAACGATTTTAAAAACATCAAATAAAAGATATTAATAAATATTTAAATAATTTATAATTTGCTGCAGTATTTCTCTAGAGTATGTAAATTATATATACTATTTAGTATCGTTTAAAACAAATTGTAAATAGATATACTCGGAATAAAGGTGCATTATTTAAGTGTGTATTTGTAAATCAGCATTTAAACAATCTATTACTTGTAAGAGCTGATAATTAAATTTGTATAGATTGTATATCTCACTGAATAAACATCACATGTAATCATCATCCTCATTATTATTACGTTGCACTATTATGTGAATTTAATTGTCAAAATTCAATAAAATTTGTACGTATTCGCAATTATCCCTTCTATTTAAATTTTCAATCCTAAATCTCCACTATAAACTCGAAATATGTCTTTTTGAAAAATTTATCTTTATTATTTTATTTATTAATCTTAAAAATCCTGTAAAAAAATTAACTATAATTTGGCCAGAATCTCCATATTGTGGTCAAATTATGGTTAATTTTTTTACAGAGAATTGGCTATAGAGTGTCAAAAATTAACAAAAATAAAGATTTTGCTTTTTGCTATCAATTAAATAAATTTTATTGTTAAAATTATATCTGTTTTAAATTCATCTTTTCTAACTAATATTTATAAATTAAAAATGTTTATTATTTTATTAAAAAATTGCAAATATACAAAATACAATATTTTCGCACAAATAATATTTTTACAGAAAAGTTTTAAAAAAATATTTACTAAACTGAATGTATATTATTATTAGTGTATGGAAATGCATAAGCAAATGATTCATCAGAACGCATACTTATAGACCTAATGTGCAGCAGCTGCTTACGTCAATCAGTGTTATCATGAGCCACGCACTCGTACGTGCACTTTTCGAGTTCGCACTTTAAGTTTCGTTTGTAAGCTTTTGTTATCCCATTTTTTAGTTAAATGATTACCATCGCCTTGCGGTAGATATTTTAATGAAGAAAAGAAGCTTCCAATAGTGCTAATCGGTGCAAATGCAATTAATTTTGTTCAGAAAGAGACTCTCCGTACGGATTGAGGTTAGATTTGCCAGTCGTAAATCTAAGATTTTTCATCTTCCGCTGAACAACTACTCCAAATATTTTCGAATCTACCGTAAGATGTAGTGTGACGATTGATCTTTTAGAATCCCAAAGATATATTTTATTACTTACTATGAGAATCAAGATTTTTACGCATGCAGTATTGAAAAGGGAGAGAAGAGTCTGAAGACACAAATGTGCAGCTGTCAAATGTTGTTTATTAAAAACACTACTGTGAATGACTCGAAAACGCTTTATATGCAAAGTGTTTCAAGACTAGAATAATTTCGTTGTAGAAAATAAGTTATTGCCTTTTATAAAGGATTGCATCGAGCTGCATTGATGTCAGTGTAAAAAGTTAGGTTATACTCGAAAATTCACAAAAATGGAGAGAAAAATAAAGTTGAAGACTCTCAACAGTCACATTACTTGTAAAATATGCAGAGGGTATCTCATAGATGCAACTACTGTGACAGAGTGTCTGCACACCTTTTGCAAAAGCTGCTTGGTCAAGCATCTGGACGAGAAAAATACATGTCCGCAATGTCAGATAGTGATTCATCAGTCACATCCATTGCAATACATCAGTTTTGACAGGACTATGCAAGACATAGTTTACAAATTAGTTCCTGATCTTCAAGAAAGTGAGTTAAACAAATGTAAAATTTTAATCGTAATTGTGATTATGATAAAAATTAATGTTACTGTTTTACTTTTTCAGACGAAATGAAAAGGGAAAGGGAATTTTATAGATCTAGAGGTTTGCCTTATCCAAAGGACATTTTACCAAATGCAGGAGAAGTTGAAGATGAAAAAGCAAATGCAGATGCACATGCAGAATCTGATTATCACAGAACGGATGAACAGGTATATTATTTTACTTTTCAAGAAATTTTTTTAACAATATATTTACTGATTCCTATTAACCATGCCTACTTTAGGTGAATGTCTGTTTGGAGTGCATAAACAGCAGTTTAAAGACGTTGAAGAGAGGATTTATAAGATGTTCTGCACAAGCAACAATAACGCATCTCAAAAAGTTTATAGCCAAAAAAGTTCTAAATGGAATGGAGAAGTATAGAGATGTAAGTAGTGTGCTAAGAATCATATCATTTTTAATTTAAAATGAATATGAATTCAAGATTAACTTATTATTTCAGATTGATATTCTTTGTAATAACGAATTATTAGGAAAGGATCACACTCTCAAGTTTGTCTATGTCACAAGGTGGAGGTTTAGGGACCCTCCACTGAGATTACAATATCGGCCGAAAATTGATATATAGAGTGAAATTTTTAATTGATAATCAGTGATTGGTCAAAGTTTAAAGAAAAACTAAAAAAAAAAACTAAGTTATATAATCTGTTTTATGGTATCTGTTTTTTAACTGCGATGCTTTCTTCTGCAGTTTAAGCGAATTTGTAAACAAGTGTCTGGTGATGTGAACATTGTAAAATCAAGGAATTGTATGATAAGAAAAAAAAATTGACACATATTTTTGCATATATGTGTAGTAAATGTATAACTGTTTTGATATTTTGAACATATCAAATTCTAAGTGTTTGAAAGTTTTAAATCCAAAAATCACAGCAAAACATTTTATTTCATTTTTATTATATGTACAGTTATTTCTTTTTAATGCACAACCGAATAATGGAAATGCCTATTTCACTTCTTCGTGCAAAAAATGTTCCCTTAAAATACATCACTTATCTTACTTTTTTATGGCAAAGTTTACTTTATAGAGCTGAAAAGAAAATAATTCTTTCGGTACAATGTGTAAATATCATTTATATTTATAATACATGTAAGAAAAATAGTTTTACTCATTTTAAGTGTTCTTTAATATAACATTTGAGAAATATTAACAATTGTTTATGGTTATTCATCAAATCATTACTATTTTAGTAAAAGACAAATTGAGATAAAGTGCAAAAGATCAACAGAAATTGTACAGTATTCTGTTTGACTATATTGTATAAAAAAATTTTTTTTTTACAGTCATTAATTTACACAAAAGGTAAATTTTTTTCAAGTAACACTTATGCACTTAAAAAAAGATGGAAATTATAAAAATTGTATTGATTCATCATCTTTGGAATTCCTGCAGATGGCTCTATAAAAGTCTATCATTCTTCACAAATTGTAACATGTCTTATGTATAGCATTTATTATCATTTACTATACAAAAAAAGGTCTTAGGCACTTGCACGAGTATTCATTTTAATTTTAATCCCATGATTCTTCGTCTGCTGCTATTACTACTGGCACTTGTTCTATAGGTACCTAAAATAACAATTATTTTGTAAAATAAGTAGTTTAAAATGAGGTGGTTATTCAGGATTTTTAACATACCACTTGAAGTGCACCACCAGGTGCAGGTGAGGGTGCAGGTGCAGGACCATCATTATTTTCTGCTGCAGGAGGAGGATTAGTTTGCTTAAATCCAGTTGGTGAATCCCAGTCTTCTTCAGGTTGATTGAATGAAGGTGGTGGTGCTTGATAAGGAGATCTACTATCGTTATTTCTATTAAAGGAATTTTGATACCTATCTCCTCTATCTCCTCTATCACGACTTCTCGAACCATCTCGAGAATATGGGGACTGGAAATTATCTCTTTCACCTCTGTCACCTCTGTCACCTCTACCTCTAAATCCTCTATCGCCACCTCTTCCTCCTCTATCACCCCCTCTACCACCTCGATCAAAACCTCTTTCAAAACCTCTATCAAAACCTCTTTCAAAACCTCGGTCACTTCTGCCTCCTCTGTCACCACCTCTGCCTCTACCTCTGAATCCTCCTCTATCATTTCTTTCATAAGGATTATGTCTAAAACAGAAAATATATTACTCTCAGGAATTTTCAATAAAAAAGTTCTATTAATTTTTTAATAAATTTACCTGTTTCCTCGGGAATTTCGTCTAAAAGGTTCTCGACCAAAATGATCAGAATTTCCATAACGATCATTTGAATCCCCAAACCCTTTTGTAGGCTGATAATCGTTTGAATCCCCAAAACCTCTTTTAGGCTGAAAATCGTTTGAATCTCCAAAACCTTTTGTGGACTTAAAACTATCATTTGAATCTCCAAAACCTTTTGTAGGCTGACCTTCACTTGATTGATTATCATCTCTTTGGTTGCTTGGTGGACCACTTGGCCTGAAAATGGGAATGTCAACAAAACCATTTCCTGGCTTAGGTGGCCCTGGAGCATCGTCATCCCAATTTTCCTCATCGTTATTTGTCAAGCTTATATTTGGAGTTGGATTATCGTTGTAGACTGGTGTTGAATTATCTTTATAAACTGGAGTCGAATTGTCTTTATAAACTGGAGTTGAATTGTCTTTATAAACTGGAGTTGAATTGTCTCTATAAACTGGTGTTGAATTGTCTTTATAAACTGGTGTTGAATTGTCTTTATAAACTGGAGTTGAATTCTCAGGTCTGAAAATTGGAATTTCGACTGTAGGAGTAGCAGGTTTATTTGGGCCACTTGGTTCATCATCCCAATTTTCTTCTTCTTCATGTACACTGGCTGCAGGCATACTCGGTGCTGCATTGCGAGAGGAATCAAGCACAGGAATAGGTTTGCTTGCTTTAGGTGTATCCCAATTATTATCATTTTGGCTGCTGTTTCTAGAGCTATTTGGATTGAAAATAGGTATATCAGCGACCTTTGGAGGAGCTCTGTTACTTTGTGAAGGTGTTCCTTCTGGGGCATCCCAATCTTCTTCATCAGCTGCTGCAGTCATGGGAGTATTTACAGTAGGAGGTTTCCATGATCCATTTATTTGATTAGCTGAAGGATCTGGAGCATCCCAATCAGGCACAGGAGCCGGTGCTGCCCTGTTTTGGAATCTATTTGGTTTTGGAGTCCCAAAACCTCTTGAATCATTTGGAAAAGTATCATTGCGTCTAATAGCATTAAATCTAAAAATTATTAACAACATGAAATAAATGTTTTAAAAAGAAATCTAACAAACAAAATTGAAATTACCTGCTATTGGCGTCATTTCTGTCAAATAATCTGTTACTATCTCTATCCCTATCCCTATCCCTATCCCTATCCCTATACGAGTTTTGAGAATATCCATTAGATCTCCGTCCACCTCCATATGAAGGAGGATCTACCCAATCATCAATATTTGCAGGACTTGCATTTGCTTCGTAACTGTACCTATAACCATCTGTAATCTTCAACGTTTGTTGTGGTGTCGAAGGGTCAACTGGCTGCGAGGATGCAGTTTTCACAGGGTTTTTATCCTCTGGAGCGTCCCAGTCCTCTTCTTCGTCCATGGTTTAATTTCACAGCAATCCTCTTCCTTTGTCAATTCAGATCAAATACATAGGTTGCACTTGAATAAAACAATCCTAAAACTTTAATAAACATAGTGTTAAATACCGATGCAAATTCTATTTTCTACAACAACACACAATCAACAATCACTCAAAAAACATGAAGCTAAAGATGTCTTTCACGTCTGTTTACAACATACACACAAAATTTTCGAGTATATCCACCATCGATTGTTTTTAATCGAGATACCTATAAACAAACCACCTTAGCGAGGGACACGCCGAAGTCCACTTAATAATTTGATGTGCATAAACCGAGGCGATCGGAGCTCAGGCAAGCAGTCGATGGGTGGAGGCGGATGGGGGAGGGAGAGACGGCGGCGCCGAAAAATGCACTTCGTCCACTATCTATAGCATACCTCGACGGAACCCTGCGACACACGTGGCCGACAGACGACGTCCACCTCGATTCCCCTCGCTATTCGCACTACCTTATTATCCCATAGCGTCCGTTACCGCGTGTCGACCAGCCCCGCGGATCTCGGCTCAGGTAAAATACGGCCATCGTTCGAGATCCCGGGCCTTGTCCCTCCCCCTCCCCCCTTCTCCCCGCTCGACCCAAGGCCACACGGAAGGTCGCACGTCGCCGTTTCATCGCGGGGGATGCGCTCCGTCACACCTACCTGGCGAGATGCTCAGCTTGTCATCGCAGGTCGCGGCCGCGCTGCCTGGCGTCCCGACACATGTTCCTCGTCGCGCACGCACTTTCACACCAGGTGTCGAGGTCCTTTTTTTTCTGCCAGCGTCGCTTTAGAAAGTACGGGCCGCCCGCATTCTCCCGGCGGATTTTGAGCAGCGAAACCGAGCGTAAATCCTAGGCGACGCCGCGGCTCCGAGCGATCGACTCGAGTCGTCCCGTCATTTCGACGAAGAGCACAGCCATCAGCCGCAAGCACTACGCTCCGCGCTCGCTTATGATCACCCCCCTCCCTCGACCCCTGACTTCATTCGGGAGCGGATTATATACGTATAATACTTGCATGATGGCAGGGCTGGCTTCGTATGGGAGTAATATGGAATCTTAAATATACAATTATTACGTTTTACCTAGTTATTCTTACATTCAAAATTTTGAGGATTTTTGGTCAGCTGTTATCTTGCAAAGTTTAAATTCTAATCTTCGATTAACTTTTCAGACTCGGTGTAATAAATTGAAATTTAATAATCGACGTTTTACGATGGGATATCACGGTTAATTTTTATAATAGGGCTACAAAAGACAGTTTCGGCCCTGTGAAGATTTCAGCATAGCCAACTGCCATATCGGCTTTGCTGATGCGGTAAATGCGAGCAAAGTGTAATAATCGAAAGCGATTGCTCCGTTATGTGTCGCATTGGAGTCACGTCTGGCAGTATGGTTTTATGCCAGACCGACTGTTGCAACACTGGGCCGAAGCAAATCAAACATATTATTTTTAGTGCACGCGAAAATCGAGAAACTCCGGCGCGAGGCTTATAGCGGCTTTATTCGTAACCTCGAAGAGTCAAAAACGGACTGATATCAGTCCTCATCCTTTATGTGAATGACTTTCTGGAGAAAAAAAATGTTCTCCCGAGTTTAATTACGTAAGTCCGCACTGCATAAGTATGCGTAATTTGCAAAAAAACGATATTAACCACATTCGCCTCATATCGAGCAATTTGTCCAAGCAACAATGCGCGCCGGGGCTGCGCATGCGCAAGGCGGATGGCGCGCGCTCCGCACGTGGGCGCGCCAATTTCAGCAGGCGACTCGCAACAATTGAATATGAGACTTCTTGCAGAAAAAACAATTGGGAATGATTTGTTGTACGCTGTAGGACTCATCGTTAATAACAAGTGATTACGATAATATCTAGTCTAGTTTTGTGAATTGATCTTTTTTACATCAACGGGAATTTACGCGAATTCTGGCAATTATTTTAAAATTTTTGTATGATGTTGTATGTATGTACATACATTCTTAAAGCCTGGTTTTTAATTATTAATTGCTCAAGATATGATTGACGATGTGTCAAATTGTACTTTAAATGTTAAATGATAAAAATTTGCGAGCATCCATTCATTATATTATAAGATCGTCCATTGCGATAATATTATAAGATCTTATTTGTCATTATAAAATTTTAAAATTAATATTTTTAATTAAAAAGTTATTGATTTAACTTAATTGTAGTCATTTTCAACCATCATATTTAGTGTTTTTTTAAGGAGCGTTCACTATTTAATTAATTATAATGTGCTATTGAAGATTTATGAAAAATAAAAACTTTTAAAAATGAAACACATCGTATTTTCAAAGTCTAATGTTTTAATTCTTATAAAGATTGGATTCAGTTCTTTTCATTTATAATATAAGTTTCATTTAAACTTTAACTTTTCATTTAAATATTTAAGATTCAGTCGATTAACTTAGTATAGAGCCGCTGGTTTTATGCCAATTCAATTATTGCAACATTCGACCAAAAAAAATCACGTGACGATGAATAAACCGTTTTAAAAAAATCTCGTTCTATAAGTAATTTACAAAATAAAAAAGAAAACTATAGAAAACAATTTGTCCAAGCAACAAAACGCGCCGGGGCCGCGCATGCGCGTAGCGGATGGCGCGCGCTTCGCACGTGTGCGCGCCAATTCCAACAATCGAGGGTCCTTGTTTCCCGTCGCGGCGTCGCTTCGGTCGCCGCTTCTCCCCCTGCGTCCCCCCCCTCTCTGCCCCTCCCCCGCGCGCCCAGCGTCGCACCTCACTCTGCGCACGTTCCTCGGCGAAGCGACTACTCTGCCGCCTACAAGCCGCCACTCTCCAGCAGCTCTCGAAGCCCGTGTAGCCGTCAGCGTCGTCCCCGAAATCCGAGTGTATCAACGCGATCGCAATGGCCGAGGAGTACCTTTACGGTGAGTGAGCATCCGGACGGCCGTGTCTCCCCGCGGGCCGGGCGATTTTCGCGATCCCGGGCGTACTTGGGCGCGACGGCGCGACGCCGGCTCGACGACGCGGGCGGAACGTCGTGCCGCGCGCGCGGCCATTGCGGGCCCCAGCGAGCCGCGCCGATCGGCCGGGCCACGCGGCCCGCGGGCCCGCTTTTACGCGTCGACACCGCCGGGGGTGCGATTTGGCGGCGCTGGATTATAAACGATTGATTTGTCCGTTGCAGGAGTCACGCTCGATTCGTCCAAGACCGTCGAGGTCTGGGACCCGGAGCCCAAGAATGACGAGTCCGACAGCAACCAGCACTTCGGCGTCGACCAGAAGCTCATCATCAAAATGGTAATTATTGGGCAATTTACGTTCGTACGACGCGGGGCGAGACGCCCGCGATATGGGCGTTTCGGTGGAGTGCAGTTCCGGCTGGGTGGTTTGGGTAATGGACGGCTAACGCGATTGCTTTTTATTCTTTTTGGGTATGAGATCATACTTTTGGGGGGGACTTCATTGGCAACAATGTATCTGGTGTTCCATAGCGCACACAACCTCTTCAGATGACGCTTAAGTCGATTGCGCGTTGGTGGTTCAAAATGTTTGCATTTGTTTGTTAAATTAAATTTGCAGCTGTGTATGTTAATTGTTTAATTGTTCGGAGAAAGTATTAGAGCGCTTACTAATTGATGTTGATTATGATCAGGCACTGTTGGGAGCAGAGGCTAAGCCTGGCGAGCTGAATGTGTTGCAAGTGGAAGCCATGGGACTCAAAGGACCCTTCAAAATTCCTATCGCTGTGTTAGAGATGGAGAAAACGCCACAGATCATCCTGGACCTCAGTTTTCCCGACCCACCTGTAACGTTTACACTCATCAAAGGCAGCGGACCCATTCACATTGTTGGGCACAATCTCCTTGGTATGTTCGTTTAAAAGTTCTTAAATGTTATTCAAACCGGTTTTTACCATTATTGATATTATCAATCTTCAACAGCTACACACATGGATGATTTTGAAGACATGGAAGATGAGGAAGTTGAGGTAGACAACTTTGACGATGAGGACGATGAGAAGGTATGTTGATTTCTCAAGTAGCTAAAAATAAGACAGATTTCTTTTCTTTCTATTGAATCTAGTAGTTGATCATATTAACTTTGACTGGCTTTTTCCTTAAATGCAAAAGAATTAGTGTTGTATACGTTCATAATGAAAATTTCAGGAACCACAAAAGAAAAGAAAACAGTCCCCAGATATTAAAAAAAATGGCACTAAACGCCCTAAGATGGATCAAGGTGTAGACAAGTGATTTATAGACTTTAACTAGATTTAACTATTTTTCGAACGTCGCTATTTTATTTAACTATTCCGAATTTGAAAGACTAATAAAAAGCAAAACAATGTCTCTTTCATTTGATATTTACGAGATTACAGACTTGTTATTTTGATAAATAAACTGTCATTACTAAAGACAGCAAAACTCGTGTATTGTTACCTCATTTTTCATCTTGGCGTCGTGCCTAATAATTTCTTAACACTCAGTCAGTTAATTGTTCAACAAATTAGAATTTTGAACGATAGTAAAGATAAAAGAATAAAAGAAAGTGAGAAGGTAATAAGTTTATGTTTTGTGTGCAACGTAGGATCCTGAAGATGAAGATGAAGAGGAAGAAGAGCCCAAAAAGAAGAAGAATAAAATGACACTAGCGCCCAAAAACAACAAACCAGTCAACAAAAATCAGAACCAGAACCAGAATCAGAAGAAGAAATAAGCATTGGCTTTGAATAGCCAAAACAATTTTAAGACCACTTGTAGGTTAGGCTATTAACTATAAGTTCATTATCATCGCCATTTTGCGAAATCAGTAACGTTTTATCGTCTCTTTACCAACGAAAAAACGCTCTACTATGAAGATTGATGCTGGATCATTACACAGTGAAAAAACTGATTCTGAAGTCAGTGCGTTATTTATCTAAGTGATGTTTTATATTTTATCTTTGAACTACAGTCGGGCCGTACGTTTTTCTTATTTATATACAGAACAACTACCAGTTCAATTTTAATTACTTTTTTGTACGTTATAAAAGAAACATTTTGATAAATCGTTTACTGGTTTCAGAGTCGTGCGATGAGATTTAGTTTGGAGCGTTTACACAAAAGCATAGTTTTTGTTACTGTTGTATGCAACTTTGTATGCATCCGGTTTTAAAACCTAGGAAAACTATTTTTTTAAACAAAAATTTTCATCTTTAGAAAAGTGCATCGCTGATCGATATTAATTGCAACGATTTTAGTTAATTTATGATGCATTTTTAAAGATGAAAAAAAATTTACCTCTTTAAATCAATCTTCAAATTTTTCCATTCAAATGCTGGTGAGACGCGTCGCTGTCGCAGTAGGACGTAACGGTTTATAGCTTGTTTTAGTGTACAAAGAAACTTATTTCTTTTTTGACGCTGTTTTCGCATTTTTAGTGATGAACTAAGTATGAATGACGATTTTTCGTGTAATGCCAAAAAAATGCAAACGAACTTAAAAGGCTGTCGTAAAAATCTTGGATTTGTTTCAGAGAAAGTTTGATTGAGGTAAATGAATAGGAAAAAAATGTGTGAAAAAAAGACTACAAGCATACGTGTTAGTACCAAGAGAACTTTTTAATATAATTTTTGGTTTTTGAATTGATTTATCATTTGCGCTACACTCGTCCAATTCTCCTCCAAAATCACGTTACATCACGATGTAAAAAGAAAATTGGACGGAATAAGGCAGATTTAACACATTCTTCATTGAATTAAATTAATGTGTTATGTATAATTGCTGCAAAGTGTAGGAATTTGAATGAATGATTATAGTGTGTACACCTATTTTGTACATATAAAATCGGAATAAATTTCCCACAACAATCTAATTCTTGACTTGTTTATTATAAAAATTTAAAAACCTAAGCATTTTATAAAATTGACTATAATTCAAAATTTTGTAATTTTTTCCGCCAAACATCGAGTTTTCTCTCTTACCTACTTCCAATTGTATTGTTGCTTCGAGTTTACTTATGTTACCGGCTGAGGGAACCGAGCTAAAAATTCAAGAAAGACCGTCGCATTTTGAATCAGAGGTCGCTACGCAGTGTACTTCGGAGCGAAAAGTCACCAGCGATTTGTAATCAATGAAAAGCAACGCAACTCGCTCACAATGTAATTTTTACGCAACCTCGGCATTATCGTCTGAATTACGTCGATCGAGGGGGTAAAAAAAGGAGATCAAACCGGCGCGGTTTTCCTCGAGCGGCCAATCGCGATTTCTCAATGGGTTTATCTCAATTAGCCCAAAAAAGTCGCGTGCGTTTGCATGAATTAAGAGCGAGCGGCAACAAAAAAAAAGAAGCAAAGAGGCGAAATAAAGCGCAACAAGGGAATTAGAAAGCGAGACGCGGAGGAAAGGAGCGAGGTAGCGCTGTTAACTCGAGGAAACGAGGGAGGAGGGGGGGAACGGCGAGAGCCGGTTCGGAGGAGAGAAGCCGCCTTAATGATCGAACATAAAATTTGCGAAGGAGAATTAAGACGTTCGAGGCTCGGTTAGCTCTAATAACCAATTGAGCGAGACTCCAATTAATGTCCCTCCTTTTTTTGCTACGCCCGTTAAATAATCAGCGCGCCGGCAAAAAGATTATAAACGCCAGTTGCCGGATAAGTTTTAAAAACGAAATTAACTACGTTATTTATTAATTTCGACAGATTTCTTACCTTGAAATATTCTTGAATATTTAAAACATTCTCTTTTTTTCTTCAAACAACAAAGTAGTATAATGAACGCAAACTTTTTTTTACAATAAATTGATACTTTAACTCATCTGCAGAGTAATTATTACTTATTTAAAGTCTATACATTTTGTTGAGAAAATTAAGTGTGGATATTTATTGTAAATTATTGTAGGTACAGGATGAAATACTTGAACATCAGAAAAATGATTATAATCTTTTTAAAAAATTATAGCTTTTATAATTACGCTAATTTTTATAACAAAAATTGTAAACATTCCGTAAGTTTTCCCACGTTATTTTTTCATTGTCGATTTTGTTCAATTAAAAAAGCCCGTAGACTCGCCGTGACAGCGCAATTAAAATCGACGAAAGTGTACGTATACGTAGGGCACGTCGCATCCCGGCGTCGCGATTATAAAAATGCGCGCTCGCGCGCGCGACAGGTATATAAGTGGCGAGTGAATGCTCCTTTGACTCGCGCTGAATGGGAAGCGGCTAATGGGCAAAACAATGCGCTCGGGGGCCGCTGTTTATTTATCCGAGCTATCTCCGTACAGATTGCGCCTCTCTCTCTCTCGCTCTTTTTTGCGCTCGCTCCCGGGGCGCAGCGCGCGTTAATTGGCCCGAGCAATTAATTCCGACAAGCTCGGGGGGCCCGGCGCGAGTGTCGCGCGCGCGCGCCCGCGGGAAAACGAGAAAACCTGTTCGCCGCGCTCGTTACAGTTTCTTCCCCCCCCTACCGGCGATGGCGATATTCGGCCGATTTTGCGCCGACGTTAATCGCTTAATCTCAAGCGCCGAGCGATTACCGCCCCCCGTGCCTCCTCTCTCGCGCGGCCGACATTATCTTTCTGCATTTCAATTTTACTGGCCGCGGGGCCCGCGGTGTATATGTATATATACGTATATATGCGGGGCGAAGGCTGTACCGGACCTCTGATCGGACGAGGTGTTTGAAAAAGGAAGGAGCGGCTTATCGGCCGGGGATCGGAGTTAATTTATTCCGCGGAGTTACGCATGCATGTTGGGATTCTTGTTGTCGGTGCTATTTCGAGTTTTATTGAATTATTAAAGTATTGATCCTTCGCTTCTTTTTTTTGCGGCCGCGAGAGCGGTTTCTCCGCGTATTAGCCGATATTTGTTACACTTGTTAACGCGCCCGACGATGTGTACGCGCGCGCGCAATTTTCCACCGGCGAGGAATTAGTTGGCCGCGCTAAATTTATAATCAATTTAATGTTGTACCCGTTTCTCGGAGATCTGTAAATTATTTCCGCTGAAAGGGATTAACAGGTCTTGAAATACATTTCTTCATAAATTGACTTTCGTGGGGAACATTTAATAATTTTGTTGGAAATCCTTCCACGGGCGTTTCGTTATTTTAATTATTCGATTAATTTTATTTTTAATCGAATTATTGTTTTTTTTACGAATTTAACGCGCGAGATTCAATAATAAGCATATCAAAATAGTTATTTTCGCTACAAGGGCGTAAAGTTACTTTTCCGCACGAGTCGACGCGCAGAGTGCGTAAAGT
>UXGC01001767.1:0-17401 GCA_900480045.1 Eurytoma adleriae | reverse complement strand
CGTTTCCCGCCCGGCGGCGTTTTGGAAACGTCGTAATTTCGGCTCGCTGTTGGCGAAAAATAGTATACACACCTCGGAAAGTAAAAAACAATGCCTCAGATCGCAAGTTTGTCACCCTCGGCTTCGCCTCGTGTGACAATTTACATGCGATCTAAGTCTATTCTTATTTTACCTCCGTAGGTGTGTAATGTACTATTGTTAGTTTTATAGTTCGCCACAGCGAAATGAACTAAAGGATATAATAGTAGTACTAACAAACTATATTCTTTCAACTAAACAATATTGGGATCTAAAGTGAAGTGATGGAGTCGAGGTGAAGATATGCGTCATATACATTTTTCAACATGGCTGACTCTATCATCGCCATCTTGAGTAGCATATAATGAGCCTCAGTCGTAAATTAGTCTTTTGTAAATATAAATAATGTTTTAGACTTCAGAAGTTTCAAAATTAAGTTAAAAAATGTGTTCAGTGAAAAGTGGATGATGGGTACAGATATTAAATATACCTACATATCTTTATAACCAGCTTGATAATCGCTGAATATCGCCAGGGGCTTCATCATGTCCTTGTCTAACTCACACATTTTGAATCTTTTGTCCTTGTTTTTTGTACTCCTTTATCGTTGGAGTCTTGGAGAGCAACCCCAGCTGTATCGCTTTTTTTTCTTAATTTTAAAACATAAATCCCAATAGGAATCAAACTCACTTGCTTCTACTGCAGGTATGATGATCTGCATTTACGGAGTAAAGAAGAGAAAAACGCCTACACTAGCGACCTGAGTGCTGAAAATTTGAAATAAAATACAACATATCATATTACTATATATGATGAATATTGAGGGCGCTACAGGGCTAGCGCCAGCGTGGAGGGGGTTCTACTTCTTCTCTTTCTTGGCTGTTATAAACACCGAGGCGCCACCATCCATAAGTTGAGGGGGTTCTAAGTACTTCCTTCTCCCTCCACTTCAGAACATTTGTAACGCGCCTACTGCGTATGCCCTATTCCCGCTCCCGGTCAGTTGTTGAACTGTCGTCTGTCGACACGGGCACACGGGTGCTCGACTGCTCGTGTAGAAACAAGTTAGAATATCAGTATAGAGTGAGAGCTCTGCAAGTGCAGTGTATGTGCAGTGAAACTTTTGAACTGTGATAAATAATAAGCTTATGCAGGAACAACACAATTTTTCTAACGTCTCGAGCGCTTAAGAATAAAAAAGACCAGATAAATTTGGACTAAATACAGGAGCAAGTGCAGCGTTGATTTTAAGGTTACAAACAATAAAATCACGCAGACATGTCATCTTCGTCAGTTCACGATGAAAAAGATCTCGATTTAGGGAGTAAAGATCGAGGTGTTTGGCTGGTAAAAGTTCCTAAGTACATTGCTAGTAAATGGCAAAAGGCGCCTGGCAATATTGAAGTAGCTAATCTAACAATAACAAAGTAAGATTTTTTTCTTCATTTAACGAAATTAAATTTTTTTCTTTTTATTATGTTTTTAACAAATTAAATTTTCATTTTAGACATTTTAAACAGAAGGCAGAAGTTACATTAAGTCTTTCCGAACCGGTTTTGGCATTAAAAGATCCTGGTGAACATGATATTCCAAAGCAACACAAATTGGATGTAACCACCGTAATACAACAAACATTGGGAGTATTCTCTCACATAATTCGTAAGTATTACAATTTTTATACAATTAATTTATCTTTTTTCGTCAGATTTAAATATGTTTATCATTTTTAGCTCCTGGTAATTCTGACTTAGTGGTTCCAGAATCTGATAAGTTGTTCATGGAAGGGAAGATTGTGCAGAAACTTGAATGTCGTCCTCATGGTATTATTTAAGAATATAATTGTTCAATGCTAATATATATAAAAAAATAAATCAAACTAATTACCTCTTTAATTTACAGCTGATACTACTTATATGAAACTGAAACGAGAGTGTATCAAAAAAGCTTCTATTCCCCAAAGACAAGTGCAACAACTGCAAAGAGCAGTTCAGAATTTCAAACCTGTATCTGATCACAAACATAATGTAAATATTAATATTTTAGCATTATTTTTAGATTTAAATATTTAATTACTATTCTAATTCTATTTTTTTATTTATCTTTTTTTAGATTGAGTATGCTGAAAAGAAGAAGGCAGAAGGTAAAAAGATGAGAGATGATAAAGAAGTTGTTCTCGAAATGTTATTTGCAGCTTTTGAGAAACATCAGTACTACAACATTAAAGATCTTGTAAAAATCACCAGGCAGCCAGTGGTATGTTTCTTTATAATAAAAAATAATTTAAACATTTTTTTTCATATTATATTATTATTATAACTTTTCATATAATTTCAGGTTTATTTAAAAGAAATTTTAAACGATGTGTGTAATTACAACTTGAAAAATCCTCACAGAAATATGTGGGAATTGAAGCCAGAATACCGACATTATAAAGAAGAAAAATCAGCTAATGCAGAAAGTTCTAAAAATAATGATTCTGATTAATAGTGTATAGATAGTTAATTTAATATATACGGGTACTGTCTGTACATTGTGTAAATAAGAATGAGGATTATATGCATTAAGAAAAGTAAAAAATAATTTAAATGAGTAAGTTTAACAAGAAGAAAATATTATTCATTTATTTTCAACTTACACAAAATATTCTTTGGAAATAGTTAATAAGAAAATAATTATATAAAAATAATCTTTGTTGAGTAAATTATTGGCAGCGACATCGCTGTGATAGACTTTTTTTACAACTTTAATAAAGACTTTTTCACCATTAAGGCGTTTTATATTCATTTGCAGTGATACAACTTTTAAAACTTGCAAGATTTTACAGGGTAATGCAGAGAGAAATAGTGTGCGTTTTATAAACGTGGAAGTAGATTAGATAAATGCATTAAATGCATAGTTTTCTTTGATTAATTTTTTTTTACCTCTCTTGTTCTTAGTTTTTTAATTACAGCTCCTCTAAAGTAAGAAATTTAAATGCAACTGCATTACAAATGTATCAAGTGTTCCTTAAACATTAGCAAATGCTTGAAACATTAACATCGGATGGCAACCACAAAGAACCTTGATATTAATATTTTCATTTGCTTCTATAAACAAAACTGATCCTCGATTTAAAATCCGAGAAACAGGAATTTCTCCCTTTCCATTAATTATAATTAAAATACTGGCAGTACTTCTTGGTATCACGTTGTATGATGGTCTTCCTGGCGGAATCTACAAAAATATTAACATAATCATAATTTTTCAATTTTAGTATCACATAGACAGAAAAGGTGAATAATATTATGAATTACAGTAATTTTAGCTACAGCAAAGTCTTGTATTGGAGGTCGAAATACTTCTGTGCATTCATCTTCTCTTGATGCTTGGAATCTTTTGGCCTTTGCTGGCTCACATACGTAAGACAGCATGTCAATCAAAGTTTCTACATCTTTCATTTTAGGAGTTAAACCTGCTCTTATAACATTATCAGAACAAGCCATGCATTCTACACAGTCTGTAACAAATGTTATAAAATTTTATTTTTAATCTTTATTATTAACAATAAAATAAATGAAAAAAGTGTACTAACCACCAAAGAGGTATGCATGAGGTTCATTTGCTCCAAGATAAATTGCTTCTCCTGGTTGCAATATTATATAATTGAAAAGGTAAATGCCAAAACAACCAACATCACCTGGAAAGTCTGCGTGCAATCTTTCAAAAAGCTGAGCATTTAAATTTTGCCTAGCAGCTTGATCTAAAATAAATTTAGTTTGAATTGAACAGAATGCCAACAGAAAAGTTTTTATCTTTAATAAATTATTGAAGAAAAATTTTTTACCAAGATTGGATAATCTTTCAAGGAGTTTTTTTAATTGCTGAGCAATGATCTCTGGTTCTTGTGACATCAAACTTGTAAAACAATTTTTTAAAGCATTTTTTACAGTTATTTCATCACTAGAAGCTAAATTACTAATTTTACTCTCGCCTATTGCTACACGAAGTTCTGGAATGGCTCTTAAATAATTTTTTATCTCAAATATTGGACGGAATCCGCAAAGTGCTTCAAATGGTGTTAGTGCAATAGCCAACTCAGGTTTATGGTTTGGATCTTTATATATTTCTGGTTGTGCTTCATGTAATTCTTCTGCTTGTTCCTAAAAAACATAAATTGAAATATTTCATACTCATAAAAATTGTAATTTTTAGAATTTTTCTATAATATTTTTTAATTAATTTATTATACCTTATTGGGATGAACTTGAATTGACAAAGCTTTTCCTATTGATAATACTTTGAATAAAAAAGGCAATTTTGTGCCGAAAGTATCTTCCACTGCAGACCCAAGAACGTGACTATTTTTCTGTATATGTTCATCTAAAGGTATATTTTGATCCTTCAAAAACGAAGGTCCATTCGGATGTGTTCCCATCCATAATTCAGCATATGGTATGTCTTCTTTTGGAATAAAATCTTGAACCGACGATTTCAACAATGTGCCCACCATACTGTCGATTCCGTGCTTTCCCCATTCATACTTTTGAAAAGAACATTTTAGTTCCATTGTGTAAACTTAACAGTTCTGAAATTTGAACACAATTCTTTCAAAACAATTAATTCATAATTAATAGAAAGAAATCTATTACAACATATATTTCATTTGCCGCCTCATTTCATTAAAAAGGCAAAATATTTTCAATTTTCAATTTGCAGATTCACTGTATTGAATTTTCAAACAATGAATATATATGTATTCGTTAAATTAAAGTCAATGGAAACAATTGTACTTAATAGATAAAATAACAGCAAACAATAAGGAAGACAGTAGACACGTACTTTAGAAATATCAACTTAAATGCGATAAATAGTGGCACAACATAAGTACAACTGGCTTTATCGAGTTTTCTTGCGTTACAAAAGTAAACGGATATGTTATATACCGTGGACGTCGTCAGTCGTGGCTTTTCAAAATATATATAAGCAATGTAACCTTGTGCAGTTGTGCCTGCGCTTGAGCAGTTGAAGTGACATAGCCTAACCTGAGCTGCAAAACCTCTGCAGCGTAAAGTTGGCGAAGCTTTCAAAACATACGACATATATATATAGTAAAACTTAAAAGGATAATAATAAAAGAAATGAGAGGGGTGTGCATCTTAGTAAGGAACCACTGTGCACATAAGTAACTGTTTTCTATACGTGTTCTCCCTTTTTGCGATGTACTTTAAGCAGCTGGTGTTTGCGGTTTGCGAGTGTCTAGGTTATGGCATGTGTAAGCTTCCATGGGTGTATATAGGTAGTGTAACAGGTGTAAGCATTCGCCGATGTTTATTTGACTTGAACAATTGTTTTTACGCGAATTTATTCTTGTGCGCGTTTTTAAACTGAGCTGAAACTCGCTCTGCAAGTTAAATCCACTGATTCTAGTGCTATTAGCCGAAGTAAAATTTTAGTTCATGTATCAAACATGAAGGTTACTTCGGACAACCCCATAGTATTTTTTGATATTGCTGTTGGAGGAGAGAAAACTGGAAGGGTAGTTATGGAACTGTTCAAAGATAAAGTACCGAAAACAGCAGAAAATTTTCGTGCGCTGTGTACGGGAGAAAAAGGGATTGGCGTCAATGGAAAACCCTTGCACTACAAAGGATCTTACTTTCACAAGATCTTATCCGGTGTAATGGCACAGGGAGGAGATATTATTAATTTTGACGGCTCTGGTGGCGAAAGCATTTACGGAAAACACTTTGAAGATGAGGATTTAAAAGAAGCTCACGAAGAAGAAGGTCTTCTTAGTATGGTAAACGAAGGGATACCGGATACAAATAGTTCACAGTTTGTTATTACAATGTCAGCTTGTCCCCAATTAGACGATACGAACGTTATTTTTGGGAAGGTTTTGAAAGGTCTTGGTACAATTATTGAATTAAGCGAAGTACCCGCCGTAAAAGATATACCTTCTGAAAAAATTCAGATAATTGACTGCGGAGAATTGAAATCAACCCTCAGTGAGACATGGGGATTGGAAGATAATGATGGTGAAGATGTTTATACACCATATCCAGAGGATGCTCACTTAACTTCAAGTACAGATAAACTTTTTTTTAAAAATGTACAAGAGGTTATAAAAAAAATAAAAAATGTAGGCAATGCTTGTTTTAAGAAAAAAAAGTATGACGCTGCAGAGAAAAAGTATAAAAAAGCTTTAAGATATTTCGAGTGGATGATGAAGAAGGATAATGCACCAGATGTAAATTTCGAAGAAGATTTAAAAGAATTGAAAATAGCTATATTACTTAATTTAGCTGCTGTAAAACTCCAATACTTGAAATTTCGAGAAACAATTAATTTGTGCAATCAAGTATTAGCTCTAGATAAAAATAACAGTAAAGCACTGTTCAGAAAAGCGCAAGCATACGTGGGTTTAAATGAGTACAATTTGGGATTAGCAGATCTTATGAAAGCTAATAAGGAAAATCCAAATAATAAGGATATTTTAAACGAAATAGAGAGAGTGAAAAAAATTATGAAAACTTATTTGACTGTAGAGAAGCAAACTTATAAAAAAATGTTCAAAATTGCATAATTTGTAATTTATTTGACTGCAATACACTTAAAACTTTCACTGCGACCAATGAATAAGCATTTTCATGTTGAAAAAGCAAATATTTTAAAAAATAATATTTTATATTAAAATTAAAAAATTGTATATATTTTGAATATTAATACGTAATTTATACAAATGGAAAAGTATGATACATATGTGGTTCAGGCTGTACTGTAGTGTAGTATTTTGTATCAATGCTTCATAATTCACTATGGACTTAAAATAAATTGACTAACTATATGGCACCTTCTTACAATTTAGGTAATAATTCTTTATGTGATCGTAAAATATAATATATTGATTTAATAATGACTGGATTTTTTCTTATTCGTCAAATAAACAAGAAAATTTCTATTAGAAATTTTAATTCTTGCATAGAAAAGAATTTTTAATACTTGCATTAAATTTTATAAATATTCGTGAGCCATGTATGTGTCATGCTGTATGACAGGAAAAAAATCATGATTATTATATAGTATATTATGTAGCAGTGGAAAGTGATTGATTTTTATGACATTTAAGTCTTACAATTTTTTTTAATTCAATATTACAATTTTATATACTAAGAAATTTCTTAGTCAATTGTAGTGTACAAAGACTACTTGGTGTCTACATACTGCCATTTTTTATTACTACGTACAGTAAGTTTTTTTTTACAAATAAAATATTTTTTTAAGAATTTGTATATTTTATAGTTACCATGTAAATTAAATATTGTAAAGTAATCTAAAATTATGTATAATTTGTCTTACAAATGTACTGCCATTGTTAAACTATAAAATAAATTTATGTATCAAAGCGATAGGCTATTATTTTCTTTTAATCCTGATTTTAAAAAAAAACATAGTTTCACATTAAATATTGAAAAATTTATTTATGTATTTATTTTATCAATTTACGGAAGAACCTATTGTATTATACCAGGGTTGCAAATAATTAATTAACTTTTCAATTAATTAATCCATTTAAATCACAATTAATTTTTTAATTATTAACTAAAGTTTAGTTTAAATAATTTAAAATATTCCTATATATTGGTTGCCCTGCCATTATATCGATATTTTAATTCTTTGAGTTGCATACTTGCTCCGTCAACTTCGGTTCGATAGTGCGGTATATCAGTTGGTATTCCCGGCCATTTCTTTTGCTTTCGGAGTTTGGCGAGGTATGTCCTCTTTAATGATTAAGACGTTTCTTTTTCTTTAGCATAATTTTATTATGCAATTAAATTACAATATTTTAATTTGTAGTTAATTTTTGCGATATAATATATATTGTATTTTATATTTTTCAGCCGAAGTTACACAAAAAACCATCAAAATGGTTGCCCAAAAGAAACAGGTTAGTTTTTAGGTTACGATTACACGTGCTCTTTCAATAATTTCCTCATTTAATGAAATTTTAAATTCCTTGCCTTGGTTTTTCATCTTCAAAATCTATAAATTAAACTTTAATTAAATTTTTAATTTGATGGCGTTATGACTTAGTTCTTTTTATAAAATAAATTTTGGTTTTGTATATTTAGTATTGGTTACAAGAATTTATTAATTGATTGAAAAATGAAAACTAGTAATTGAGATGATTGATGATTTACTTCACCATTTCCAAACATTTTATACTAAAAATTCTCTTTAATACTTGCAGAAAAAGGCGATGGAGAGCATCAACTCCAGGCTTGCCTTGGTGATGAAATCCGGAAAGTATGTTTTGGGGTACAAACAGACATTGAAGTCTCTTCGTCAAGGAAAAGCCAAGCTCGTCATCATCGCCAACAACACACCTCCGCTTAGGTGAGAGACTGAGATGTAGTACTCCTTTATATTTTTTAAAATTTTTTATTTCTAAAAAGGAGTTCTGCGGAGTAGTCTCCTACCACTGCTAGTAAGGGCAGTTGGTAAAAGTTGAACAATGTTTTAAACCGTTAATTTAAATACATCCTTTTTTTTTTGCAGGAAATCTGAAATTGAGTACTACGCTATGTTGGCCAAGACTGGTGTCCATCACTATACTGGAAACAACATTGAACTCGGTACCGCTTGTGGAAAGTACTTCAGAGTTTGTACCCTTTCCATCACTGACCCTGGTAACTCTGATATTATCAAATCTATGTCAACAGGTGACCAGGCGTAAACTAATTTGTAAATTATTTTTATAATTAAATTATAAATAAAATCAAATTGAAATATACATTGTTATATTTTTTTATAAAATCTCAAATTGATTAATTATAGTAATTTTTTTTTAAATCTAAACATATTTGACTTATTATAAATATAAAAAAATACTTTTATCTTTCTAATTCAAGTAATTGAATAATGAATTGAATAATTGTTTGAAAAATTATAAATTTATTATTTATTAAATTAAATTATAAGTAAATACAAATTAAAATGTAAATTATCAATTTAAAGTTTTTTTATTAATCTAAATTCTTATTTGCTTGTTATTATATGTAAATGTAGAAATTATTTTCAATTTTAATTGAAATAATTGGCTAAATAAATATGAATTAGTTATTTTTATAATTGATAGAATATTTTTCTAAAAAAATAAGTGGGCAACATTCTTTTTACATTAAACAGTCTTTATTTTTCTCTAATAACAAGTTCTTGTAAAAGATAAAAAAACCTTAATTAAATAACATCCCTCAATATAAAATATTGAATTACAATTATAGCACACCACCTAAAAATTACCAGTACAATATTATTAAAATATTTTTTGTCCCTTTGTATCCAACAATTTTACATAGAAAATACTGTCATGGAAAACATTGATGACTTTGTACTCTATAGTAGTAAAAAAACATCTTAAGTTAATGAACCTTCTTTGAGACATTTTCCGCAGGTCCCAAAACTTTGCGTCTTTGGGTGAACATGTGCATGTAAAGTTTTGGGAAAACTGAAAGTAGGAATAAATAAGTTAAACTGAGAATTTCTCATTTTTTAAATATTTTAAATAAAAGGTGCTTACGTGGAATATACAGCAACATTACACCTATTAACAGATTATAATAACTAAATGTGAAATTCCATGAGTTAGGAAGGACGTAACTCCATGCCTCTTGATTGGCTGCAGCATACTTTGTAGCCGCATAAAAACATAACAGTTCTCCTGTTATTCCAATAGGATACAATACAATGAAAGTAGTATACCTATAAAAATAATATTTTTATTGAATAATCAATTTGGTAAATAAAAATTATTTAAATTTTTATACCTTAGCCAAGTAATAATATGAGGTATCACTCCTACGAGACTGGCAAAATAATAACTGTATCGAATTATTTCTGTTATTGACCATGCAAGCAATGCTAAAGGTAATCCAGGAGACGCTGCGGCATAGTCTGCAGGAGTAGCTAACAAAACTCCGCAAACAACCATGACTCGACTCAAAACTTGGAATGTCGTGATTATTGGATTAGATTTAACTAATCCAGTAAATGCATGCATAATCTACGAAGAAAATCAAAGATTAATATAAACTTTCTTTTTCTTAGTTAAAGATTAATCTAATAATAAAATAATAATGCTCATACCTCTAATGCAGCAGCATTTTGGAAAATATTTACAGACAACTGAACCACCTCCCACAAAGTTTTGCCTTTTTCTTCACCACCTAAATGATAATTCACTAATTTGTACAGAATAAAAGACCACCTGTGAAATAAAGAAATTACTTAGAAAATATTGTTTAAATAAAATAAACTGAATTTAAAATGATTTGTATGTTACCCTATAACTTGAAGAAAATTATATGTAAGTAAATAGAACTTGGCAATGATTCCATTTTCTTTGGACTTGGAGTTTTTGTTACTGGCCATTGTGACTTGATAAGATTATATCAAAAGTGGTACTTGTAGACACTTCTTTGCGCTTGAAAAAAAGTGTAGATGTGTCCGATTCACTTCCCGTTTTACTTCTAAAAGAAATTGAAGTCAGTCCGGTTTAAACTCTTGATGACTTGCCGGATTAGTGGAGGAATAATTCAAGAGTTCATTAACATGTTTCGTAACCCAAAAAAAATTTACATGCCACCGTGTTTGATTTTGTATACATAACCTCACTTTCTAACGAAAATCATAGTAGAGTTAAAGGTTGATTGCAAGACTTTATTGCGACTATTGCGAAGGAGTGCATAAACTAGTTGGCATAAATAATCGAAATATTTTTTTTTATAAAAAAAAATTCTTAGATGTAAAGTTCGTCAACAAAACAAGTGGTTTTAACGCTTCTCTCGTTTGATTCTCGTAGTAACAATTCGTAGTCTTATCGCGTAGTTAATTTTTGAATTTCGAATGCTATAAAAATTTGAAGCGACAATGAACAAGTACTTCGGCTGCACTCACGTTTGTAAACATTTGATAAAACAAACGAAAGTTGCCGACAATTTTCGTCAGGTTGTTCGTTCTAATCACAGTGCAACAGACAATCTTTTAATTTATGGCGAAGAAGTTGCAGCAGCGAAGGAAAAAAATTCACCTATAGTGGCCTTGGAATCAACTATCATTACGCATGGAATGCCTTATCCAGAAAATTTAAATACTGCTTTGGAAGTAGAAAATATAATACGTCAAAAGGTGAATGTAACTTAAAAAAATGTTACTACCACAATGTAATGTATGTAATGTATGTATGTTTTCTATGTAATATTTCAATTACAGGGTGTTGTTCCTGCTACCATAGCAGTGCTCGATGGAAAAGTAAAGGTTGGAGCAAGTAAGGAAGAAATTGAACGATTAGCTAAGAGCGAAGGAAAGAATGTTGTCAAAGTCTCAAGAAG
Organism: Eurytoma adleriae; assembly: GCA_900480045.1. Lineage (NCBI taxonomy): Eukaryota > Metazoa > Arthropoda > Insecta > Hymenoptera > Eurytomidae > Eurytoma > Eurytoma adleriae. The sequence continues at coordinate 6,014 of UXGC01001767.1, read as the reverse complement.
AGATTTTTCGTTTGCTACATCCCAAGGCTTATGCGGAGGAACCACAGTCAGTGGTACAATGTTAGTCGCCAACAAAGCTGGTATTCCCATAATGGCAACTGGTGGAGTTGGAGGTGTTCATCGTCAAGTGGAATTAAGCATGGATATTAGCGCTGACTTAAAGGAGCTCGGACAAACTCCTGTGGCAGTAGTGTGTTCTGGAGTTAAAGCCATACTCGATATACCTAAAACACTGGAATATTTGGTAAGGGACTAAAAGTGTAATAAAGTGTGTACTTTATTAAAATGAAAATGAGTATTTATGAAGGGATTTTTAGGAGAGCGAGGGAGTGCCGGTCGTGACGGTAGGTCCGGATAACAAGTTTCCTGCGTTCTACAGCCGCGAGAGCAGCGAAGGTCTGCGCTCCCCCATGAGGGTATCAAGTGCTCTGGAAGCCGCCCGGCTAATCGACGCGCAAACTCGGCTGCTCCTCAACACAGGAATGCTTCTGGCTGTGCCTATACCCGAGCCCTTTTCCCTCGATCCCCAAGAGATCGAGGCTGCTATAAAGAAAGCTCTTGAAGCGGCCGAGCTTAGAAATATAAGCGGAAAAGCAGTTACTCCGTTTCTCCTTGGGGAGCTTTCCACCCTCACCGGTGGCCTCTCCCTTCGCTCCAGTCAGTTTTACATTTGCACCTATCTTTTTCTTTTCCCTGTAGCTGCTTTAATTTTACTATGAATACATTTTTCTTCTTTCAGATATGGCGCTCGTTAAGAACAACGCTGAAGTCGCTGCCGAAATAGCCTTGCATCTAGTCCAGTTGCAGAGTACATCTAATAATGCCACCGAAAGCTTGGCGAAAATTCAAAGTAACAAAAGAAGTGATAGAAATGCTGTATGTTGATGTGGAATTTTATTAATTGCATTAAGATTAAGGTAGTTCACTGCTCGCAGTGGCGTTCAAATTCAGCATTAAATTAGAATTAAGAATCTATTTTTAGGAAACTCGATAAATGTACAAAATAACGTAAAATTCTATATTGTAGATAAATAGTACGTATAATAAGAAAATCGAAGTTTATTGCATACATTTTCTTGTATTCTTTTGTAATAACAGAATATCATTAATTTTATTTCATTTTTTCAGAAACTATCGAGTTGTAATTACAAGTTAAACAGCAAGCAGGTTACAACGTACGTTAGGTTCTGAAAAAAATTTAAATAAAACTAATACTATTTAATAAAACGTTCTTTTATATGCGTGAATGAATTATTATTAAAATTTAATTTCACAAAGCTCACGAAAAATAACGCGCGATTTTCGATTTTGAAAAAAAAGTCGCTTAGTCGGTGAACTACCTTAAAAGCAAAGAAAAAGAACGTAATCTTGGTGACTTTTAATTGCAAAGGTGGTCATTGGCGGGGCGACTTACGATACTGTATTGAGAGTCGAGGAGCCGGAAATCAAAGTGAGTAATGCAATTAGTCAGATTATACTAAATAACCGATTTCATTTATATTCGTATTTCCATAGTTTCATTTGTTCATTAGCGTTCAACAGTATTTACATATAGTTAGTTTAGTTTACGACATACAGTTAATTCATGAATTTATATACAATTAATTGAGGTGTCGAGCATAACATGGACCGATTGGTGGTATACATAGTACATTACAGGCATAGAGTGTGACATACATACGTACAAAGAAAGGTAATAACGTCGAAGGGGGTTTTTACAGCTTTCCTATGAAGTATACGGGGAGGGAGATGTGGGGATCTTACGAGGTACACAATTAATATAAGGAGCAATGTGTCGAGGGGGAGGGGGAGGGGATCGTAACATCACAATTATACAGTGGGACGTCAAAGCTCGTCGATCCTTTCTCTTGAGATAAATGCTCGCTCGGTAAATATATATTTATGTATATGCATATGTGTATGTATATGTATAATGTATATAACGCTCGTCTAGATAGAAAACTAGGGTCGATCGCTAAGGAGCAGGTAGGAGCTCTTCTACACTGGAGGAGTCTCGTTAAATTTGCTCTCCCACCTTCTTTCTCTCGCGCATCATTTTTTTTTCTTCTTTACAATTAAATATGTACTTCCTAAGTGACGGAGTCTCAATATTGAAAAATACGAATGAGTAGAATTTCGGATTTCGGAAGAACTGCACACTAATTTATTCATCCCTTTCTCTCGCTCTCTCTCTCCCTCGCATTCTTGCTTCGAATTAAGGTTGCGCGCACCTCTATATCGACCAACTAAATACCACTTGTTGATTTAATCTGTCGTTTTCGCGTAATAATAGTTAAGCTAGGTGGATAATTAAGCAGGCACTAGTTGAAGCTCCCTCACTTTTTCACGCACTTTCTCTTCTTTTTTTTTGTCGTAGCATTTTTTTTTGTTTCTTTATATAGCACGCACGCATTCTCACTTTCTTCTCTATACATTATCTCTATACTGTTTGCTCCCTTTCCCCTTACTTAGCTTAGGTTTCTTAGTTTAAACTCCTCGGTTTGTTTTTTTGTTCGTCTTCGTCGCCCCTCGTCGTTAGAAAAATACTCGATTCAAGTCACGGAGTCAAAAATCGACGGTAAACAAGATAAAGGTGTAGAAACGTGAACACTGGACCAATATCTGGACGGTTCGGCAAACGCTCGTTTTTTTTTCCTTCGAGCATCCAGTGAAGATGCGCGAGGCAAAGAAAGCTTCGAGATTTTTTCCTCTCGTTCCGAAATAAAAAAAAATTTCGTCTCGAGATTCTCGTCTCGGTTGTAGCTCGCTTTTTGTAAGAATCTCTATCTTGCGTAAGCGAGGCTCGATAAATTAAATCTCAAGGGTCTCGCTTTTTTGCGAAAATTTCGATCATGGGCCAGACTTTGATTTGAAAAATAAATTTAAAAAAAAGTGAGATTCTCGCGAGTGTTTATCCGAAAGGAAAATCTCGAATGTAATCGAGAATATCTCCTAGTAGAAATCGCCAATTAGCTATTGCCATAAACTGGCCAGTTACTCAAAGACTAAAGGCTAGTTTTTGACCAGTATTTAACCATAAACTGGCCAGTTACTCAAAGACTAAAGACTAGTTTTTGACCAGTATTTAGTCAAAAACTGGATATAGATAACACAAAAATAGCCAATTAGCCATAGTCATAAACTGGGCAGTTACTGTTCGAAGACCAAAAGTCGACAGTTTTGGCCAATAATTGGTAAAAAAAATAAAAATCGCCAATGAGCTCTAGCCATAAACTGGCCAGTTACTGTTCAAGGCCAAAAGTGGGCCGTTTTTCGCCAGTAACCGTTGAACAACTGGTTTGGCATAATCTAAAAATTGACGATTTCTAGCAGAATCGCTTCGTTTTCGAAAAATCCCGATCTCTATCCGTTGCCTCGCAGCTCCCCGAGGCGAGGCGAGAATTGGCTTCGTTAAATCGATCATTAGTCCCGCCCCGCCTCGGTCGAGTCTCGCACGCGGGCTCAATATCCAGCTATCGGTACTCGTCGCTCTCAATTTTTTCACTAAAAACTAAGGTAGATTCATCAAAAAAGTTGATCCCTTTATTTCCCCAATTAGTGAACTTAGTGCGCGTTTCGGAAAAATTGAACGGCCGTCAGAGACGAGCGGTGTACGTAAGACGCGATGACTTGAATGAAGTCTTCTTCAGAGAATTTGCATCGCCCCTGGTATAAAATTGACCATATTCTGGGCAGAATTTCTGGTCGATAAATGTTAAAATGACGTATATCTAAAAATTTTGCAAATACTCTTTGCAACATTTTTAGATATACGTCATTTTAACGTTTATCGACCAGAAATTCTGACCAGAATATGGTCAATTTTCTACCAGGGGTATTATTAGGAATTAGGAAATCCTCTAGAGATCAATTTGTAAAGTCGATCTAAGTGTGTGCGAGTGCTCGATGCCTCGGGTTTGCTCCGGCAGGCAGCATGATCGGAGTCGCGGCACGACTCGCGGAGGCCGTACGAGTATGCCCTCTACTGGAGATTTTCACGCTCGTCCAGTGTAAAAGTAAAAATCCGCAGAGCACCGACATTTGGCTTTCGCCTTCCCCACTTTTTTTTTCCTTTTTTTTTATACATGTATTCCCCCTTTTTTTACGCGCATCTTTTGCTTGATTCTCTCTAAACGAGCTCCAAATGACCGATCGAGTTATTCGAGTTATTAGTTTAGCCTTGCTTCTTTAGTATGTTTATTGTAATCTGAAAGACTTTTAAGTGCATCGATAGGCATGAGGTATATCGCAGGAAAGTGTTCAAACTTTTCTTTCATCAAATTCATCAAAAGCTTTCTTTCATTTTTTTTTTAAATGTAACTTTTTTATTTTTACCTTTTTTTTTCAAAAAACTTTCACTAAATTCGTTGAATGTTAGTTTCTTTTTCTTTTTATATCGAGGAAAAATCAACAAATTCGCCTCGTTGCTCTTTCGCTAAGGAAGCGCTAAAGAATTTAATCGTGTACGCTGCTAAAGGAGAACTAAAAATTGCCATCCGAACGAGTTCCTTCGGTCGAGCCTTGCTCAACTGAACTTTGAACGTTGGTAGTTCACCCCTTAAGCTCTGGAGCTTAAATTGTACGTACAAACACCTCTGCCTCCGCTCTAACGCTTACGTATTATTTTGCTCTTTTCTACGAATTATAGAAATTTATTTCGCTAATTTATATTTGTTACGTGATGATGCCTACAGCCAATGATTAAAATGACGTTTTTTTGTTAAAAGCTTCTTTCGGGTGACGCAGCATTCACTTCTCATTCGAACTTTCGTTTCAGGTGCCTCCCGCAAACTGGTCCATATAAATGTGGGAAGTTTTTTTTTAATATTTCGACATTTTTCTACCCAAAAATATTTCGCTAGGAAAAAATCGTATCTACACGCTAAGTATGAAAAATTATTATTTTTCGTATTTGACTTTTTTTTTTACGTTTTCTTTCTTTTTTTAGTTCTACGTACAGAGTTGACGATGATTAGAATTCAACTGCAGTCCCATTTTTCTCAATAATTACGTTGTCGACCCTATTTACTCTTTTTTCGCGGCCTTACTACAGCCAGGTTTCAAATTGTTCTAATGTTTTATAAAAATTGCGGGAGTCACCTTAAGGTAGGAAAAAATAAGCGATACCCTCTGAAAGTATTAGTCGTTGTTATTTAATAACCTAACGTGTTCAAATGCTTTTAGTCTTAGTAAGTATTGTTGCTTTTTTTTCATTTTAGAAGTTTTTTTTGTCAAGTCGATTAAAAATTTACGTAACTGTGGTGATCCATCTACGCCTCTCCTTTTTACCTCTACTTGTTATTGTAAGCTGCGAGGTGTACATTAAGCCCTTGTGTTGTTGGTTACTATAATTGGCTCGAAATCGTCAATCTTCGGAAATAAACTTTTTCCTCTGTCAACTTTTACAGTGCGATCCTACCGTTAGAAAATTGTAAAAATTCAAATGTTCCCGATAAAGTTGTAAAGGAGAAAAGAATATTCGGTTAACCACTTCTGACCGCCACCCTTTCATTTAATATAACGTCGGCGACACATTTTGCTTTTTTCCGATTTCATTTATAAGCGGCAAAAATTAATTTTTAATTAAGTTCCTCTCGTAATATTCCATTCAGAGTAGTTAATGTTGCCGGCGGTTTCATAAAAAACTTAGGGCACATCCCTGGCGGAAAAACGTTTTATTAAATTCTGATATTTTCTGATATTTTCTGATAATTTCTGATATTTTCTGATAATTTCTGATATTTTCTGATATTTTTTTATATTTTCTGATATTCTCTGATATTTTCTGATATTTCTGATATTTACTAATATTTTTTGTATGAATTTGGGCTGTTTATCAGAAAATATCAGAGAATATCAGAGAATATCAGAAAATATCAGAAAATATAAAAAAATATCAGAAAAAAATCAGAAAATGTCAGAAAATTTCATAATCTGTCAAACAGTTGTTACAAATACAGTTTCCGTAGTAGCTAAGTAGGTGGCGTCGTGTAAACGCACTCTCCGCAAGTGGC
>UXGC01001766.1:0-17461 GCA_900480045.1 Eurytoma adleriae | reverse complement strand
TTTTCAGCTATACCTGCTGAATAAAGGGCTATGAGATCAAACTAAAGGTATCTGGCTTCATGTTTAGGGTAAAAAAACACCCTGCAAAGTTTCGAAGAGATTGGTGATCCGGAGGTAAGACACTCTCCTGGTGAGATTATTTTAGAAATAATCAGTTGTGTTAAAGTTCAGAAATGTTAAATTAATAATTATTATTTAACCGAACTTCAAAAGTTACTTTACACGAATTCTTTTAAATATTACGTATTTAATTTTCAATTTTGTAATGTAAAAAAGTAAGTTCTATATCTATATATTATAATAAATATCCTCCAATAATAAGAAAAAATAAAAAAAAAATAATCCTTATAGTAGATTGCAACTTTTACATCCTCTAAATCTAGAAAGATTTTTGCGTGAACTCATTCACTAGGATTTCTCGGTTGAAACATAAATTTATGATAACCCTGATAAGAGGTTATCGCAGTTTACCGAGTTGTCGATTATTGTCCTCCAGTCACGGCGTATCACTTATAGACGATTATTGTGTGGCGAAAAAGAAAAATATAAAAAAATTATACCAATTTATTACGAATATATTCTATACTAGAATCTATTTTGTAGCATAGATTCGCAACATTAAATTATTTTTCAATTACATTTTTTATTTCTTTTTTAACAATTTATTGCTTTGCATACATTTTCTTTAGGCGCGTAGCATTTTTTATTTCCACTTTTTTGCACTTTTAACTGCTAATCCTGAATCAGCCATTCTGAATTTCGCAACATTACAACTCCAAGGCCTCCGTATAATAATTTTGAAAAAGATACTGGGAGGGAGAAGAAAGAGAGAGAGGGAGCGAGAGAGAGAGAGAGAGAGAGAGAGAGAGAGAGAGAGAGTCGAAAACATTATGAGCAATTTATCCTGGTAAAAAAGTATGTGTCATTCATAGTGCGTCTGTTGGACAACAATATCACAGCAATTGACTGAAGATTTATATAACGGCTGTCCAGATTGTCGTTTATTTTATTATAGTTTTATATCGGTCTGACATAGTCTTGCGACCTGCATAACAGAATCGACACCAATGTCCGGGTAGCAAAATGTCTCTTCAAATAAGGTATCATTAGTGAAAAGACAATTGCATGCAGTATATTGCTTATCCAAATCAATATTCACTTACAAAGTTTTAGCATCAGATAGATAAGAAATTCACCGGATATCCGTACAAGTCTTGCTTATAATTTTTAATGGCTAGATAATAAACCAGGTGTTGAGCAGCCATTGGCCAATTTTGACAGTATTTATTGGTAGACTGAATTGGTCAACAGTCCACGGCCTAGCCTGTAGAGTTAGTTTATTTTTTGTCACATGGTAGGAACAAGCTGATCGGACCGGTTCATTCGATTCAAGCAGCTTTTTTCTTGAAGCAGAAATTGTTTTCATTTAAACGCTTGCAATATTGTACTTTATACATTTCACACTGATGGTGAATTATTAAAAGTATTGAAACTTATAACTTACTGTTAGTTCTCTTTAAACATTAATTTTTCTGTAGGCCTAAATTTTCTATTTTTTCTGTTTTTTCTGTTTTTTCAATTTTTTTCAATTTCGAGGGATTTAAAAATGCGAAAGGTTTTACCAGAAAACTATTTCTAAGTTTAAAGAATCATTTAAAAATACTAAACATCTGTTTGGCTTAAAATTGCTATGTAGTTTCTAATTATAGATCATCATTTCCTGGGTGATAAAGCGCACAAATTTATTTTCGTTTTGCACGCAGCCAAAGTTCTACGCAACTTGCCGGCAGTTTGTTTCATTGTTTTCTTGTGTCACGAGGTGCTTGACTTGCCACGACGATGACGGTAAAATGTTGGCCACTGGCCAGACGTCCGGCGATAAATTATTTATCTGTATCGCATAGTCATGAGTGCAACGGCGCCCAGTTGCTTTGGCTGTTATCCGCTTGAACTATTCTCACTTATGCCACTAATACATCTTTTTCTTATAAAAATGTTTCCATTATCAAAATAATTCTAATTTAATGATTAGCCAAAATTTTCAATTGCAGAATCGTAATCGAATTTCTTTTCTTAACACTTCCAAGAGAATGCATACATATATTATTTCATTTAAATTACAAATTCCGCGGACTCAGACATAGGGCAAATAGCTTTAGCGGGGATGAACAAACTGAGAATGGCTTAAACTGCTTAAAGGTGCCTGGCTGTTGCATCGCACATGCCAACAAGCAGTCAAAAATAGAAAAACTTGGACGCTGGCGAGCTCGGTCAGCCTTAACTTTGTAAAGTGTAACCGGAGCCTCAGACACATTTAGTCTGCTATCTTGATAAAACGCATACGTTTTACAATCAAACTGCTTGCTTTGCACGGAATCATCACATTACATTACATACACTATTTTAACAATATTAGCGTTTTTTAATTTTTATAAAAGAATAAATTACGATACCACTAATGATGCGAGAAACTCTAATGGGAATAAGATTATTAAAAATGATAGATAACCTAAGTAATGTAAGAAAACCGAAAGTTATTTATACATCGACCATGTAAATGCTGATTAAGTGTACATTCTTAATTCTTGTGCCTAAGTCCTCATTTCGAACACGAAATTTCCACTAATAATCCAGGCCTTGTATTGATCGAATTGGCAAATAGTGTATTGAAAATAAATGAGATTTCGTCTGATATGGAAAAATAGTTAAAAATAGCTTGATAATTATGCACCTAGGGAGTGCAGCAGGTAATGTATGCGAATTGTTTGTGAGCTACTGTGCTTGTCTACAGTACTCCCCTTGCGCCTATATTACTTTTTTACAAATTAGGCGGAATTTGTGTATTTCAATGTTATTGTAAATATCAAATATTGTTGCAAACAATTTAAATAAGTCTAAATAATATTTAATTTCGCAAAAAACCTTCATATGAGCGAATATGAGATAATTGTAATTAAAAATTTTCGATCGAAAGGAAGACCAGTTACAGTTAGCTATCTATATTGTTTTTTTGCCAGTAACTAAGAGTATTAATAACTGATGAAACTAAAAATATTATTTTAATCATTTTATGCTGAGAAATTTGTGCTAAGCGTATATTGTGGGTCTTCGACTTGACCAAATCAATTGCTCGAGAACTTGAAAAGCAACGTTTTATAAATAATCGATAAGACGATTTGAGCCTGGAGTTTTCTAGAAAGAGAATTAACAATGCCTTCTCAGATTGTTCTCGAATGCAAGGCTCGTGTCGAATTCGTTATGTGCATGCGCAATGTATGTCCGAGAAGAGATAATTCCGTCGTTGATTCGAAGCAATATGGAATCGATCGGATATGCTTCAGACAAAAAAAGATAACTTCGTATTAGACAAAATTTTTGTATACTTTTAAATAGTGTATTTAACATTTTTTTCCTTATTTAAACGAGATTTAAAATGTTTGAGTTCAAAACCTTTTCAGTTTTTTCATATGTTGCTATAACAAAATAATAACCAACGTTTTAGGAAAATCTGTCATTCAAAGGAGAGGCTCGCTCCTCGTTAGTAACAATATCTCTTGTACAATGACACAGCGCCAGTTTAATGCAATGACCAAGATTATAAATAATCTCGAAATTGCGATATATCTCATCCGCTGTCCCGATAAAGTATTCTATCAGTTCCTCATTCATATCTTACACGCATCTCATCAATATTTTCGATAATTCAACAATATAAATTTGGATACAGACATTTATCTCTACGCCTCAATTTGTAGTAAAATATATAGATGTTCTACTTTCTTTTTTTAATTAATAAACAATATTCTTTCTCTAAAAATATACTATAACGGTATTCATTTTTTAAGAAAGCTATTTAATAAAAACTTCATATTCATTAGAAAATTAACCCTTCTTTAATGACCAGGTGAGCAATGGCGTTTTCAAATTAAGATATAATACTTAATAATCATTAATATGCTTGGTTGTAAGAAACAAATATTTCAAGCGTAATTAATAATATACTTTTTCGCAAAGAGAAAAATATAAATGAGAAAAAGATTAAAGGAATGAAAGAAATTGAGAAGAAAGGGAGGGGCGACTCTCCGTCCTCGAGGAATTCTGGGTTAATGGCACGGCCGTCGCAGTCGCAGAGTTCGCCTCTGTACACCGACCGCGATGACGCGCAGCTCGCGTGACTCTGCCAAGTGTGTGCCGCTAGGAATGGGCAGGGTGACGGTATCAGGTGAAGGGGGGGGGGAAGCGAGCAACCGACCAAAGCGCGTTTATCGGATGTTCTCAAGACTTTAATATGTCTATCTTTTATAAATGCATAATGTATAGTAGTATTATAGAAATCGAAAACATTTAAGCATTTCTTGTAATAAATTCTTTTTCCATCACCTTGTTTTGAATGCTATATTTATATTAAATAAATTATGTATGGTTTCGTACTTTATTATCGTATAATAGCAACAACTGTTATGGCCGATTTTTATATTGTGATTAAAGAGCCTTTACGCTTTTTCAGCAACATGCGTATCATTAACAAATGTTACGTTGATTTATTTATTAAGAATTTAAAGGGGTAAAAGTTATGAGTAATTAAATAGTGTGAAGAAATCAGTTCGGAGGTATGTACATCAATGCTTGTATGAGTATTAAGTGAGGTATACGCTATCGATTAGAAGGCGTGGTAAGGGAACAGCAGTGCGCGCGCATGTGGTCAGTGCCATTGTTCTGAGAAACCATTGCATACACGTTTGGTCAAAAGTGATCATAAAATAATTATTATCATAAAACGGATCTATATCTATAAGAAGTTTACTTATTTACTTGCAAAGTATTATTCCGATTCGTCTTAACAGCTGATCAAATTTGAATGTCCTATAAGCACATTTTATAATTTAAACACATTTAATCCGATTGCAAATTTACTATTAATAAATGTTTATGCAAACATGTCTATTAGGACGATAAAAGTGAGGTGCATTTGGCATTTATCTCTTGTATAAATAAATGGGCGAATATTGTTTCATTTTTAATGAATTAGGTGCTGCGATTATACGTGTAATACAAGGTCCTGATTCTCTCTCTCTCTCTCTCTCTCTCTCTCTCTCTCGCTCTGTATCTTCCACCCTCCCTCTCTCTTTCGATTATCGGAGCTGCCGGAGATCAAAACCACTACGAGAGCTTATAACGGTTTCTCCTCTGCATTGTTTTTTTGCACTTCTCTCGGAGGATATAATACGACATCATTAATGGGACCAGTCTCTTGTGTGACTTGGTTTTTTCACTTCCACAACCTTGCTCAGACCATATTCTTTCTTTGCCATTTCAACATTTTTACTAGATACACCTGATCGTACTTATTGAAAAAAAATTTCGAGTTATTTATAAAAGTACTTAATTTCAAACAGTTGCAAATTGAATTACAATCTTTTAAAAGTGGTCGAAATTCTTTTACTAGGGCTTAAAATATTTGTTTTATCATTATGATGTTGCAGTTTTCTACATTTCATTCAATAAATTTTGTGATTAGGGACTAATATTTAGGTGAGACACAAATGTTTTACAGACTTCAAAGAATGTTTAAAGTGATGTAATTGTTTCACGAATATACTTGTTCATGACATTAATGTTGTAATCATAACGAATGCGATTATAAATTTTTGTTTTGTGTCTTTTAGAAGAAATTTTAAATTGTATACAATAAAGTTTGTGGAATTTTTCAATTTACTGTCAGCCATGTTTTATATTGGTAACACATTTCCGAAATGGTAAATTTAAATTCTATTTAGGAGGGCTGAAAGACCTGATGTGCTTATTAAAGTTGCTTTTTTATTGATATAGGCCATTAGTATAAACACGTATGCGCTAAATAGCTGTACTGAGAAGCAATCTTACATTTAAAATAATTTATAGTCGTGACGTCCCAATGTAATTGATAAGAATATAAACTAAAAAATATATGATTATTATTAATGGGAATTAGAAATAATATTATTTATGATTACAACCTCTCTCCTTTAGTTTTTAGTTTTAAATCACAATTCTTTCAATTTCTCAAGTGATTTTTGGCTCACTGATCCATAGTCGCAGGCTGTTGCGTAAAGAGACAAAAATAAGAAAAACAGAAAAAAAGAAGTAAGAGGAAGAAGAGAAACTAACGATTAAAAGGGCAAAAGAGAGGAAGCAGAGTAGCTCTGATCCTTTGCACATGTACCGGTGTGCGTGCACATGAGGATCCGGTTTCGATTTTATGACTGCTCTCTGGGTAATATTTCGTTATAGTGGGGGCCTTTCACCCTCTCTCTCTCTTTCTCTCTCTCTCTCTCTCTCTCTCTCTCTCTCTCTCTCTCTCCCTCTCTCCCTCTCTGACACACACGCACGCGCGCGTACGTACGAGTCACTCTGATCTTACTGCAAAACTCGCCTTTTACGAGTGATATTCATCTTTATTTTCGTAGAATAACATTCGGTCTCGAAATTGAATTCCCTTCTTCCTCCATTTCACTCGATCATTCATTACACTGCAGACTTCTATCGCTTTTTGACTGTCGACTACAAGCCTTTCTTCGCTTTTTTACTTTAATCAATGTTACATGCATTTAATATTTGAAGAGTCTAACTACGTGCACTTTTCGATAGAAAAGGATGTGAATTTTTAAAAGACACAAATTTATGATAAACAGTGAAAATAAGAGAACTACAAGCTCGTACAAGTTGCCTTTTTTAATTAAGTAGTAACAATTATAATTTAAATATGCCACACAAATAGAGTTTAAATATTTGAAAAACAATTAAAAACGTCATTTTTGATAGTAGGCATCGAGATCAATAGACACTGGATTTGAAAGCTCGAGCGCAGAAGAGGCGAGAGGAAGGACACCGACACTGGAGGAGAAAGTGTGAGAGGTAAAGTAAGCTCGTCCACTCGTCCAGATCCTTTCCTATTGATGGATATCGTTAGATTTCTCCGCATTTGTCAAAATATCATTAGTCAATAAAATAACGCGACCAAGTGTATTAATCTGTTACAATATGTATGATAACAATATTGGGAAACAGTATACAGAAGAGATCTATGAATTGTTATGAGAAAATGGAGTTATGACCTTTTTAGGATGCCAATCGAAAAAGCTGCTTTAAAGAGTCACAAGTCTTTCTTTAGGCTTTCAGCAGGTCCCCTTTAAGTCGGCGCGAGTAACGCGATCGATACTGCCGTCTAGCGACGCGATCTACCCTCAATTCCTGGGTCGGCTTTTAATGCTAATAGTAAATAGAAGAAGCAATATAAGAGTGAAATGTGTTAAAAAAAGAATTGATCGTACGTGCACGCATGCAACTGCTAAAACAGGTTTTCAATTAATTCACGATATTTGTTAATGAGTTTTTTTTTTATTTTAAGGAAGGGCTGCTTAAGGCTAACTAACATCTCTTTCCAGTAATAATTTACTTACATAATTCATTAGTTTATTTATGGTTACAGGACTAAGTTGGCAATTTTAGTAAAAACATTTAGTAAAAAATGATTGCATGCAATGTACTTAATTGTAATAATATATGTAATGAATTTAATCAGATTTAAGGATTAATTTAATAATTTACTGATTTAATTAAATGTTGTCTACTAACTGCTATATAAATTGACAATCTTATTTTATTTAAAAACTAATACTGCCAATGATAATGTAATGATGTTGGACAGCTATCTCTTTCAATTTTCAATATCAATTCGGAAAATGTAATAAAAGTTAATCTTGACATTGATTTGGTCGTTGTTCTTGAATCTCCTATTGCGGTCATGTATTTATTTAGTATACCTTAGAAAAAAACAAGGTCTCAGAAAAATCTTTGAGATGCATTTCAAAGATTTTTTTCTACGACGAGTAAAATGCGATATACAGAACTTTAACGATTATATAAAAAATGCTACTAGATACGCATTTGTTGGTAAGGACAAGTTGGAAACAAAGGAAGGAGGAAAAATAAATGTCAGAACATTCTTTATCAATGTATTTTTTAAGATGTTTTTCTGTAGATATTGATTTTCGTTCAGTAAGAAAGACCAAGATAGAAATGTTGCGAGTTCCTCCGTGGCAAACTTTCGCATTCAACGCGCTATCGATCTTTTCAATTCCAGCTCCTTTGTTTCTCTGGCAGTGGCTGCAGTGGCGCAGTTTAAAAAGGTCAGCCGTGAATCGCTACGAGCAAGCGAGCAAGCGAGCAAGCGGGCAAGGGGAAGTGAATGATAGAAAAGCGAGAGGCGGTTAAATAGCCTTCCGACCGCAATGGCTTAAGAGTAGAATGAAATCATGTGAAAGCATAGATGCTAGCCAGGTAACTTTACGCAATTATGGGCCATTTACGGTATTGGGCGATTGAAAACCGTTTTTAATTTTAATTATTAATAAGTAAATTTTAAATTGTACGAGTGATAAGATAAATAGAAAAACCAACTGTTGTGGTGTCAAATCGAGGATGACTAGGAGAAAACATTTTTTTTGCGTCCACCCTTGCCCACTACGTCTGCTTGAAATTCAAACTTGCTAAGTGGCAAATGAGAGGTTCGATCGTTTATAAGTTTGACTAACCCAACTTGATCGAAATATATTAAAAAAGTATAAAAGAGATACAGGAATCTTTCCCGGATCCGAAAATCGAATGCAGCATAAGTAAGCAAAAGACTCGAGGACGTCTTGTTTCGAAAAGGCGAAAAGTAATGTAAGACAGGAGCCGGTGCGCCTCTCCCCGCTTCTCGCAAACTTCTCTTTCAGCGTTGAGACACGGAAGCGGGTGCACAGCCAACGAGCAGCTCTTTGCCATGCGAAAAGATACCGTTTGATACCGTTGTTCATATCTCAGTAATAAACACACCAACTGGGCGGCGGAAGCTCATAGATGTTTTCTATCAAAGGCACAAATTGTTTCTTTGGCTCCCTTCGCTAATCTTTGCTGAAAGGTGCGAAGGCTCGAAAAGTTAATCAAGTTGCAGCTATGCTGCTCTTTGCACGCATACCGTTAAAGCCTACTGTCGTCTGACCATAAAGGGACAAGTATCCGCTTGGCCCGAGGCTTGAACTTCCCAAGCAACCAACAGCTGTTAACCAAACTTCATTAATAATTAATCTATTTTCACAATTAACCTAATTTTTGTTTAAATAAATAAAATTTGTTTAATTATATAAACATCGGGAACCTTTAAACTAACACTAACTAAGGTACCAAAAATTTTGTAATAATTTTAAAATTAAGAAAAAAGACTGTCAAGGCACTTGAGTTATAATTAATTGTACCAATAGGGAGATAATATTTAAAAATGATTTGCTCTATACAATTAGATTCATTAAAATGACTAGAAAATCTATACAAGACTTTAGAGGTGCAGAAAGAAAATGAGCGAGAGGCACCGAAAAGTAGCGAGAGAGTGCAGATTACCTCAGTTTGAAAAGCTTGCAAAGAAAATAAAGAAGAAAAAAGATAGAGGAGGACAGTGGATGGGCAGCCATGCGAGTCAGCAGCACCATCCAACAGGACTCTCGAGTTACTTTAAGCCTGACTCAGCTCCGCTCTCTTCCTCTTTCTTTTTTTCTCTCGTTGCCCCTTCTCGCCCATCTTCCTTTTCTTGCTCTATTCTTTTATCCTTTTACAGCAAGGCAAAAAAGCAAAAGGCATCAGTGCACGAAATGAAAGAGTTGGCTCGAAAATGAAAACGAATCAAGAGGGATGGGAATTTTTTCGTAGCAGATCTGCCGATCGGTTCGAGTTAAAGTCGAAAAAAAAGATACAAATTTATTTCTAATCTTTTCTTCCGTCTCTCTTCTCAATGTCGAATCGCGCAGTAAATGCGAAGGAAAAAAGGGACTTTTAACCTTTCAATCGGTTTAAATTCACAAATTTAAACGGAAAGAGCTCGCTCAGCGGACAAAAATGGAAGAGGCGTGAAAGGAGAGAAAAAAAAGTAGCGTGCTCAAAGGCTCAAGTCGGAGGCTTTTGTTAGACAACCGGTTTCTTCCTTCGCTTTCGTACGCTCAATTTTTTGAAACACCATTTTATTCCATGCTTAGACAACTGCCTCGATTCTGATTTTTTGCTTTATCTTTATATTTTTTTTTTAATATTACAAGTTACATAACTGTGCTTTTCATTAGAATAAGAGAAAACTTTTTTGTATCTTTTAAAGAAAGAGAAGAGGAAAAAGAGAACTGGATTTAAAAGGAAATGGAAAAGGTTTTTGAAATAAAAACATGAAAAAATCAGTCGATTTTCCAAGCGCTTAAGAGGCTGCGCGCGCGCGGCGGCGGTTCATTAACCGGAGCGACCTCGCGCGTCGATTCTCCCTCCCGGCGGCGGCGGCGGCGGCTGCGGCGGTGGCGGCGGCAACAGCGACGGTTGGCGCTTGGCGCCGCCTCCACGACCTTTCGGACAGCGTGTGCTCGTATACAAGTAGTAGAGCAAAGCTTCGAGGATGTGCGCGTGTGTACACGCGGTCGATTAACGCGACGGTCGAGTTGACGCTAATAATGTACGAGCCGTTGCTAGTTGGGTTAGTAATGCGACGAGCCACACTGCTTGTCGGCTCTTTTACCTTTTCGCGCCTCTAATGCCCGACTATCTATTTATCACGTTTTGCATTTCACCGGTTCGTATCCACATTTATCCATCTCATATTTTCAAATTTGAATAAATACTTACCCTTTTCTATCTGTTGAGACACAAGACTATGTGATCGTAATGTTGTTTGCAGCTGAGTGGCACTACCTGGACGTCCTCGCGATCTTCTTCCGGTTCGTGGCTGTAACAGCAGAAAATAATTATGTCTGTAACTTTTTTATTTACAGTTTAATTAAATATAAGCTTGAGTAGAATATTAATACTGCCGATGACTATTAAAGAATGAGCGATTTAACTGATTTTAAAATGTTTTCACTATGTGCTCAATATGAAAACGGCCAAGGAAAGAGAAATAATGGAGCGAATGCCGAGGACGGCAACGGAGTCGACTGCAGCGCCGACGATGGCTTTTGTTAAACATGCGCATTCATTACGGCGCCGGCAGATAAACGTGGTGAACGACCAGACTTGCGAACTCTCTCTCTCTCTCTCTCTCTCTCTCTCTCTCTCTCCCTCTCTCTCTCTCTCTTCGCGTGCACTGCAGTTACAGGCTCTTCATTTTCGTCTCTCTCCCATAATACTCCGACAACTTAGAATTTATTTATCAATTGCATTAAAAAAACTGCTTTATGTATAAATGTGAGAAAAATACTCTTACAGTCTGATTTTCTGGGTAAAATAGTAAGTGCGGCAGAGTAACCAATAGCTTGAGTAGCTGAGATTTTAGGCGCAGGCGCGTCGAGAAGGAAGAATCCGGGTACGCGTTGGTGTTTTATTGCAAATTGAGGTTGAAGCTGTTGGCGATGGGCCAAGTTATTCAGCTAGACGGAAGGAGCACATTCTCTGCATTATGAGACAAGTCTCAGTAGTGAAAAGAACAATCAATGATGATTTAGTAGCTTATTTATTTTTTACCTCTAATTTTTTTGTATTATTCTAATTTACCATCTATCATTCATCATAGTTTTATTTCATAACTATGTCACTTTATTAATAAATACGTCAACTATTAGTAATGCTGCTGGATAAAAAGTTAACTAATAAGTATTGGGCATCGCAATTCATTATAAAGATTTTATCAAACTTAACGACCGTGGTGCCGGCAAGTGGTTAAAAAAGGTAATACTCAAGCACGCGTTAGAAGTCGTTTTAGTAAAGTAGAAAGTCGAGCTATACTATCAAAGTATGCTCACTAGCGTACCAGTGAACTTTAGAACATATATGAATATAAAAGGAGCGTCCCCTTACTCGGAGTGCGAATCGATGGCGTCGAGAGCGTAGTGCAAGGAGGGAGAATGAGGGAGAATGAGGGAGAATGAGAGAGAGAGAGAGAGAGAGAGAGAGAGAGAAAGAGAGAGAGAATCGGCGACAGCAGAGGGGAGAGAGATGATGCGCACAGTGTCGCGCAGGTCACAGGCGTCGATTATCTTCTGCCACTCCAAGCAGCACTTGTTTTACTTCATTCCCAACAACGAAACACTACGCTGACTTTGCTCTTCTTTTTATTCAGTTTGCTAATTTCTTTCAGTAGTTCGGTAGATTTTACAAATTTAAGAATGACTGCTGTTGCTAGGTGTACATGCTTCTTACCGATTTTGCGTTGGATATGAAGTATCATACGCTGTTGGAGCCTTTTTTGGAATGCAACTAGAAGAACGGCAACGAGTACGACGAGGAAATCGAGACGAAATCGGGGCTGCGCCGCGACCTCTGGGACGCGAACGGAAATGACGTGTCGTTCCTCTTGCTCTCCTCCTCTTCCTCCTCCCGCTGATGCTCCCTTTCCTATGTATCCAGAACAACCTAGGTGTTTTAGCACACTGCACCACCACCAGCACCAGGATCACACACGTTATTGCACGCCCATCTCGCGCTCTGGAGCCCCTGTAGGCTCGGGGAGTAGTCGGAGGAGAAATCAACAAAGAAAGCACTAGTTCAAGCCCTCGGCATCCTCCACTCGGCGATCTCAAATTCGAGGTGCCGTGAGATCCTTGCTTCTTTCTCCCGCGGGATGCGGCTGCTTACGCTGACTCCTCCCTCCTCTCCCGTCTTCTTTTTCAATTCTATTTATTTTTTTACTTCGAACGGGAGCCGTACGCGTCACGAGTTGCACAACTCGCAGAGAGATGCGCGCCGGGCGCAGTGCTGCCGTCTACTGGCGCGGCGGCGGTGGCGGCAGCGACAGCAGCGGTGGCAACGGCGGCGGCGGCGGCGGCGGCGGCGGTGGCGGCGGCAGCGGTGGTGGCCGCCGCCTCTCCTCCTTTTTCGCCGACCAGTCTGCGAACCGGCGAGTTATCCCCACCTAGCGGCGACGGCGTCGCTGCCCCCGCAACGCGAGCAAGAGATCCCCGGCAAGACGGGTCAGAATCGCGATCCTCTTTCGCTCTCTTTTCCTCGCCCTTCTCGCTATTTCGACCTCTCCCAAACTGCACCTTACTTTTATTTAAGCAGCCAGTTTTCTTATATGCACATTTTACGCAGAAAGCTAGAAAGAAACGCTTCCCACAACAATGTTATTTACACTCGTTAAATGCACCGATTTGTCTTTTTTGCTTGAGTAAGTTTGGTGGGAATTTCTCGAGGTTTCTCGATTGCGCAAATAAACGATATTTCCGAGTTCATTTTTAACCAACGTTGCCGATCGTTGGATCAATTTTTTCAACTTATTTATCCTTCACTACTGAATTTATGGACTCATTAATATTCTGCTTAGAAACAGTACAACTCGTCTTATTTTATTGCCTCGCTAAATGCATGCATTATCTATTTGAAGAAAGGATTTCCTTTACATGTTACGTCTAAATTTTTATTAGAAATCTAGAAAAATTCTATCTTTCATTCACTAATAGTGTATTCTTGATGAATGAATATTATTGCCCATTCCGATTGACTCATTACCTGCGTTATAGAAATATTTAAATATTGCAGAATCAATATATTCTCTCAGTTATATTTCATTTATCAAAAATATTTGAAAAAGATACTCTTCGAAAGAAATCAGCTGTGAAATCATTCGAAATTATGCCAATTTCTTACTTTCCCTAAAAACTGGAAATATTTGGTAAACAACCACAGCTTCGTACTGTAGTCAAAGTTAGTTGCACAAAATTTCGGCACAGTCGGAATTAAGTATGCATGTCATTCTTTCTACAAATAACTGCAATTTTTAAATTCATATCTTGAACATTTTTTGTACATAATATAAATGATAGTAGCTTGCCTCAAAATGTTAAGTTTGATGCTTGATTTGATCCAAGAAAGTTTTTTTCTAAAAAAAAATCCTTGCAAATTAATAAAAATTGAAATAGTGATGTCAATAAAATGAGTGGAAAGGTCAAGTTGGAAGAGTGTGTGAGGCAGCTTGCTCAGTTGTTCTAATTATTGATGTGGTGATGAAGACGATAATGATTGCACGAATTTTTTGGCGGTACGCACCCCGATTTCCGGGTAAACACGTCGTGTCTGCTCCTGTATCTGTCTTTGTCCTGTACTATAGTCGACACACCGCCTCAACGTTCCCCTACGGGCGAATGACCTCTCCGCGACCCGTTACACACCGCATTCTGTTCGCTCCGTCTCTCTCTCTCTCTCTCTCTCTCTCTCTCTCTCGCTGAAATCCCTCTTCGTGCAAACACCTACATACAACATCGCAATAAGTGGCTTTAGTTGTATTTACGTGATTGTGTAATGTATTTGACTGGCCTAATAATTTGCTATTTGAAGGAAATGATTTCTTAGATATTGGATCAAGAAGCATGTATTATTTACAACTGAATTTTAAAAGATACGACAATTGGGTTATTTCGCACTTGCACGGTATTTACTTTGCTGTAGCAACAGCAGCAGTGGTAAGCTATTTAATGACATATATAAGGCAAGGTAATTCGATTCCTCCTATAACATCCCTGCTTGATGACAGCTTTGTCGACTCCCTTTGTCGCGTTACTCCCCCTCCCTCGCTCCTTTTTGCTGACATTCATATCCTTCCGAATTTTTTTGGGCGCTGAGATCTCTTAGAGTGGAGCTTCCAAAATCCGAATGGCAAATAACATAAGAGCGTATGAATGCAAGTCTCCTGAATTTGTTTTTTTATACCGGTAAATTGTATGTCTGTATGAATAAAAATTCTGTTTCAATAGAAATCTGAGTAACGCTTTAAATGAGAGAAAAAGTGTAGAGTAGCGCATTGAAAAAGAGTGGCTTAGATGCTAAAAGCAGTTGGAATTGAGCTAGCTGGCCAGGGTGCGGCCGCGCTGGCGGCTGGCGGCTGGCGGCGTCCGCCGGCATGGAGCTCTCTGGCTCGGTAGCTGTATTGATTCTCGAGGTCGTGCGCGCGCTGCCAACACGAGACACACCCCCGGCCAGTGTGGCCGGGTTAGCTGCGCGCGCGCCGGCTATACATTCCGGCTCAGAGGCAACTCTCACTGACACTCTCTTAGTAATGTTGGAGGGGTGGCGCCACGATGGCTCAAAGCCCAGACACGCAGCCTGCTCCCTTGCCTCTTTTAGCTTTCGGTTTCTCTCGCTGTCTCTACGCAGCTTCTTTTATCTTACTGCAGCTCTACAGCTCTTACACTCGCGACCGGCAGCGCGACCCCACTAAACACGACTTCACAACCTTGCGCAACTATTTTCATCCATCATTTCGTATTTACATGTATCATTAATAAATTCGAGACATTTTTTTATTTTTTGACATTTTTTTCGTTTTGACCTTTACTGACTATAGTCACGCTAAACAATAATTCAATTAGAGTTCAGCGAACAGCGCGGAAGTAACTTAACTAACAATAAGTAAGTTCTATTGCCCACTAAACTTGAGTAGATGCAGGTTAGTCCCGTCGCGAACTTTACCAAAACTCTTACACAGTAATCTCTGCACGAAACTACTAAATTCGACAGCGATTTTATGAAAAGCTGTACGAGCGGCTCAAATGCAGTTTTAATCTTTAGTTACTTCAGATTTGTTCTAAATATAATGGGACACCCCACGAAAATATTTCATTTTCAATGAAAATTCCTAAGTAGATTTAAAACATTTTTTTAAAATTCTATTTTTTTATGTTTGCAAACTTAGAAAATTACAAAATTGAAATTTATTGCAAATTTTTTTATTAATCTCGATAACGACTTGCTCTTATTAATTGTTGTAGAACAAATATTGTGTTATCCTGATACCTTTTTCAAGAAAAAAAATTCCCGCTAATTGTCTTCAAAAAAGAAAAACGCAGAATTTCCTCATTACAATTTTCTTTTATTTATTATTCTTTGAATTATTTCATTGCATGTTAAATGTTATTTCCTCATATTCATGCATATATATGAATTCGCAGTTCTATGAAGTTCATTTTACCTTCTTTGTTTGATTTAATAATTATTAGTAAAATCCAAAGCGCTTCGCGTGCTCAATTACTTCCTCTTCACTTTTCATTTTTAGAAAAATAATTAATTATCAATAAATTCTTTTTATTTCAAAAGGGCAGTAATTCTTTTTAATTTATATTCAAAACATATTAGATTAAATAACAGGTCATGTGATTGCTGATTCATTTTTTTGACGTTAGAAACAAAATCAGAATTTATTAACGAAATAATTATATATTAAATATTAAAATTTGGAGTGCAATTACAAAATTTAACTTTAAAAACTTCATATTTCATTCATTACTCTAGTTAAATAAACCAAAATTAAATTAATGTATAAAATTCATATCAAATCATTTTGAATTTTGGCGCCACTGTTTTTTTAAGAGAGGATAATTTTTGCTATATGATTCCTATTTTTTTTTTTTATGAACGTTGGGTTTGTTTTGACAAACTTTTTTAGAAAAATTACGCCAGACATTCAAAAAAACTTTTTTAAAATAATTTTGTTTCTATTTTTAAATACATACATCGCTCTAGATAGAATTTACTTTTTTCTGGCTTAATTAACTTCATTTTTTAAGCAGAATAATGAAATTAACATTAAAAAGAAGAAGAAGAAGCAAAAGAAGAAACATTTGCTAGAGTGTCTACTTCATTTAGTTCATTAAAAAATAATACAAGTATCCAAAGCTTCAAATTATAATTAAAATTTCTCATCAGAGGAATTCATACATAAAGAGATACAGGCGGAAGTCGTAGTTCAAGCACTGGGACCTATCCCACGAATGGGAAGCAAATGCCAGGGAGCGAAGGGGTCGTCGCAAGCAACTTTCGAGAGGGGAGCGGCGGACACAAGCTGCGCGCGGCGTACCAACTTCATATTGATTGCCCCATTAAAGGGAAGCTCTCATTCAGTTACAATTGTCAGTTTTCGCCGACCATGCATGAAACTCTAGACCATATAAATAAACTATTACTTTTACAATTTTTATTGTTGTTATTGGTGTTCTTGTTCTTCTTCTTTTTCTTATAACAATAGAGTCGACTGAAGTTGAATCGAGTGCTTTTTCACTCATTCACGTTTTCAGAGTCGTACGTTTATAAATAATTGTCTGTTTATTGCACTATTTGAAATAAATAATATTTTAGAGTTAAGTAAAAAATCTATAGGCTCTATAAACAATTAAAACTTGAATGGAATTAACACTTACCATAATCAACGCTTGAGTTAAGGCAGTTGATGATCTAGACCTTCGGGATGTCATTCCCGCGTTCTCGCCCCTCATAATGCTTTCAACCACTGTAACATTTTTTTCATTGGTCAGATGTTTTATAAGGTATTGTTTTCTTTATGTATGAATAATTTATTAATTAATAAGTTTCAAATAATCGAAGATATCTATTTTAGAAAGTAATTTACCCTGTTAGAAAATTGACCATATTCTGGGCAGAATTTCTGGTCAATAAATGTTAAAATGACGTATATCTAAAAATGTTGCAA
>UXGC01001765.1:0-17470 GCA_900480045.1 Eurytoma adleriae | reverse complement strand
TGAATTGTGCTAGTTTTCGTTGGAAAAAAGTGAAATGTGCTTTTTTTTCGTTAGAGGAAAAAGTTATGTGCTTTTTTTCGTTAGAGGCGACGAGATGATAAATCAGCTGATTTATAGTGTCAAATCGTCGGTTGATTTATCACCTGACGAGTCACCTAAGAAATCATGTGATTTTTTCAACAGGGTGGGGCACCCAGTAGCCTACATTTGATTTGCAACCCCCTAAAATTGGGTTACCTTTAATATGATATCTGATGTTTGGGAGGTTGCAGATATTTGGAGCACTAAATGGTCTATTATACCCCGCTGATTCATTGCATCTTTTGTTCGATTTGGCCTCACCTTCCCCTAAATAAATTACGTGCTGACAAGATAGTGCTACGGACCTCTTGATGAAGATAGAGATCTAAGTGCATAGCTAAAGGGTTTACTGTTTTGATTTAATATAACGTTAGCAAATTTTAAATAGGAAAAATGTTTATTCATAATTATAATATTAGTAACTTACTAATCTGCACTACAAGATTTTAGTTTCTAATGTAACAATTTGCTAATAAATGATTTGTTTTAAAGTTTACCCGATAGTGGGTAATTTACATTTCTACATAGATATATCTAGATAGTTTCCATGAATTATCATGGAAACTTATCTAGATATATTAATGCTGAAAAATGTTCACTTGTTAAACGATAAAGAGATCTTAGATTTAACGACTTAACTGCTTAGTGAAGACCAAAAAAATCAAGTGCATAAAACCAGCTACATTCGATAATATAATTTAACTGTTTTTACAACCATGACCATGACTAATTTTTTCAAAAAACGTGCGACCGCAAAATCCCCTTATACCCGTGTAACGACATCATTTTTAGCGCGACTTTTTTTTCACCCATCGGTTCTTGCCGCATTAAAGAAGACGTGGGGAAAAAAACGCCGGCGAACGCGACGATGACGCGAAAAAGCGCGGCGCAGCGGTAAGCAGATGCAATATATTACGCCGGCGACTGCGCGGCTGCTTTATATACGCGAAGTAAAAGCGGAAGCTGTGCGTGCGCTTTACTCGCGTCGGAAGCGAAAAAAGATGGGGGGAAGGGAGGGAGGAGGTGGAAGAAGCAGTACACCGCGAATTTGATTTGCCACCTGCACGCGGATGAAGTGGCGCGGAATATTTAGATGGATGGACTGCGATGGCGCGGGCGGTGGGCATTCATTTTTCATGGCCGAAATTTTTTCGTCTTATTTAAGAAGCTGCATTGAATTTTTCAAAATGCTGGAGAAGGATTTTATGAAAGATGGTACAACGAAATTACTTGGAGTGTGGGAGATTTTTATTTTGATTTTTATTGCATTTTGATTTTAATACCGGGACTATTTTAAATATTTTCCTTTTTATAAA
Source organism: Eurytoma adleriae (assembly GCA_900480045.1). Lineage (NCBI taxonomy): Eukaryota > Metazoa > Arthropoda > Insecta > Hymenoptera > Eurytomidae > Eurytoma > Eurytoma adleriae. The sequence goes on along the minus strand of UXGC01001765.1, from coordinate 16,073 downwards.
AAATAAATACATCAAGGTAGAAGGATTTTAAAATAATTGGATGCATCAGGGAATTTTCATTTTCAATGGCGCGTGTAACAGATCTTTTCAAAAATACAAAATTGAATACAATAATCAGTAACTTGTAAGAAGTAACTTTGTTAGTTTGTGGCGTTATTTAGTTATTTATAAAATGCGTAATTCTTACCTACAACTTTTATACACCCTGTTTGCAATCAAAAATCTTATTAAAACGAAATTTTTAATAAAATTCTTTTGCTTGAAAATCTTTTGCTTTAAAGTGACTCATTCTGTCTGATATCATATTTATTCTTCTACTTGTTGTTTAGCACGAGAAAACTTCCGAGTCTGATTTCTATGAAAATTAACAAATGCATACTCATATTCAAATTGATGTTTTTGTTTTTAAGTTTGTTTTTATAAAATTAAAATATTTTTATACGTTTTAATATGAAGTATAAAAATTATCTAAATATTCCTAACAATGAAGATGAAAATAAAATTTTATATTATATAAAATTTTGGGAATCTTTTAGACTACTGATATTACTAACAAAAATTGTATTATTATATTAATTAAACAGAAAATTTCACACTCCACCATTATTAACAGTAAAGTTGAAGATAAATTTATATTCGTAAGTTCTTTTTTGCATTCAAACATCGCTTTTCATATTTCTTAAGTTTGCTGATTTCATTACATTTTTAACAATTTTACGAGGTTTTAAATAGTATTTAAAAATAAGTATTGAGGGTTATATTTCAAAAGTGTAAAAAAAAAGTAACTAAAAAAGAGAATGATGAAAAAAAGTAAAGCCTCTATTGATTGTGATTGGTCAGTTTGACGCGGAGATTTGAAATTTCATTGGCTTACAAATTGTGAAGTATTGTGACGGAAATTTGGCGCGAAATTTTGAATCACATTTTATCCTTACTAAAAAAGAGAATGATGAAAATGAAAAGTGAAGCCCCTATTGATTGTGATTGGTCAGTTTAACGAGGAGATTTGAAATTTGATTGGCTTACAAATTGCAAAGTATTGTGACGGAAATTTGGCGCGAAATTTTGAATCACATTTTATCATTTTACGTGTACCGCGCGCAAAGCGCGCATTTAGACTTCTAGTTCTAAAACAACACTTGTCTTCCTTATCTATGTCAAAAATCTGTTAAACGTAATTTCTGCCCCCTCGCTCGACAAAAGCCAAGCTGCAAAACTCCCGCCGACGAATACCAGACTACATCCCAAATTCGATTGGCCAGACCAGGGTCCAGGAACCACCTCTTCAGCTTACATCCCGCGCGCTCATTTCGCCGACGTCCTGGCATCGCGCCAGCGGCTCTCGCAAAAAAGGCGCACCTTTTTTGCAGCCAGCTGCGACGCTTCTCGATTTTTTGTCCTTTGCGCGCTTCGCGAGAGGACCGGGGCGAAAAGCCGTCATTTGTCAAGTTGGCGAGCGGATTTTGCGCGCCGAATTAGAAGCTGCCGGCGATCGTTTTGCCTGCTTTTCCCTCGCACTTCGTCTCGCTTCTTGGCCGCGGCGAGGAAGCGCGACGAGGATGATTTTGCCAACTTTTTTTTAGGATGATGTCGTTTATTTGTTGTTTCACTGTCATGGCTTGGCTCGGATAAATTGCGCGGGATGAGTGAAGTTTATTAGTTGCATACAGTGCACGTCGCTTAGATCAGCAAAATATAATGTTTCGTATTTATTTTTTCAACAGGTTCTTTGCGAATTGATTATGACTAATGAGAAAATTAATTGTTTCTAATTATTAATTGCATTTTGAAGTAAATAAACATATTGTATCTATTTTTTATAAATATGTTTAATTTTTTCTCATGTTTTTAGTAAACAAATTTAAAATAGTGTAAAATAAATTTTGATCATTAAGAAGAAAACAGAAGATTTATTTACACAGAGAAAATGAAAGGTATAACTATAGTTTCTTTCGCAGTTTACTACGAAACTTAACAAATTTTTTTACTACAGCTTTAATAGATTCTTCTAAAAACTATTACAACTTTTAATAAGTATTTTTCTCCGTGTGTAAAAATAAATTTAACGAAAAATTCCAGATAAGAAAAGAAGTTTCAGACACCCCAACTATCGGGATTTTAATTCGGCGATTAAAAGCATAACTAATCCAAACTACGGTTACTATGAATTATTACAGAAAATAAAATAAAAAAATATGCATCACTAACGACTGTCATTACTATTAGTGCGCATCACCTCGGTAAACGTGCCTGCGAGCAATTGAACGATGCATCTCTCCCTCTCTGCCAGTGCCTCGGAAAAATCAGTCCAGCGTGCACCGCGAGGATCGCCGGCGTCTTGCGCGTATACACGTGCGTTGCGCCATCGGCTTAAAACGTTTACGAGCCCGAGCGAGCGAACGGGGCGCCGAAGGCTCTGAAAAAAGGGTCAGTGAGCCAGGGTCGCGCGACGTGCCTTTGCCGCGATCGCGGGGAAAATCGCGCGCACGCACCTCCCGCGTATATATGTACCTGTGCCCGTGTGTACGTATATCTCGCAGGCGATAAAGGCGACCGCGAGGACAATCGAGACGCCGCGAGGTATACGGGCTGCCCGACGGTAATCGCCCGCAGTTTGCCGGATCGATGCTGGGGATCGGGTTTCGCAACTTCGCGGGAGATGCTAGGATGAGAGGCTACTAGAAGATGAGATGCCAGTTGTCGGAGGTTTTGCTGAGTTTTAGATTGGTATTTTTGTGTATTTATCTATTGAGATGGATTTTGGGGGTTATTTTTTGGTTTATTATAATAGAGACGGTGATTCTTGGGGCGTAAGTTGATTGTTTTTTATTGTAGTTTAATTATTTTCGATTTATTTTTTACACGAAGATATAAGCTCTACTAAAATTGTAGCACACAATTTTATTATTTTTCACAGACTGACGCATTATAGGAAATATTGAATAGTTTGTTAGTAAATTTACAAAAGTTTATATAGAAAAATTAGATAAGTTTCCAGTAAATTGTGAAAGGAGCTGTAGTAAACTTTACAAGAAATTATTGTAATTTTTCATCATTGTCAGTCATTACGAAGTCATTAAAATTGACCACCGCAATTTTTAATAGAGAACTTTTGTCCGCGTAGAGAAAACTCGAAATTTTCTAGGATTATCAAAAGAATGATTTCAATTAGCTTAATAATTTATTTATGATTTTTCCTGCATTGCAGTAAATTTATTATCCCCGAAAACTTTGTGGTTTTAATCTAGGATTAGACGATTAAATACAAAACGAAAGTGCCGACAATCTCATTGTTTTCAAAGAAATTGTTATCGTATTTGACTTCCAGTGTCTTCTTATAAAAAGTTTAATGACATTGTTCCATGAAGTACACAAGAAATACATAAAGCTAATCTTTGAGATAAGAAACTTTTTTTTATTTTTTTCAAAAAGCCGGATAGTTCTTATCGGATAAACTACCTTGTTAGGCATTATTTACCTTGATAACACATTTCGTATCTGCACTAACACTTTCTTAAAAATTTCTAATCATAACTGTTTTAATTCTTCTAAGAACAACAGAAATTTCAAGTCGTAATTGCCTAATAGTTATAGAATTTATATCAAGACTTATTCTAGGAACTCCAGTTAAATTTATAAATAATATTTGACTGTGAATAATAAAATCGTTACAATAGCAATAATTGCTGAGAAAATACGAAAAAAATAATCTTTATTAAATTTACTATAAATTTTTGTAGGTAGGAATAATATTGAAATATAAAAACTTAAGGAACCAGTACAATTTTTATTTAAAAAATTGTACCATATTAAGGACAAGTTTATTATACTACGACAGTAGTAATTTATCCAAAAATTATAGTAATTTTTTTCACACTTTATAAATCTGTTCTTGACCTCCAAAAATAACTACTAAATTTCAGTGCACAATTTTTACAAAATATAAGTCATTGTACTAAACAGTTTCAATTTCAGACATACAGACATTTACTTCAATTAAATTCAAGAACTCCATTAATCTCAAATAAACCAATTAAAACAGTATCTTCCGCGCCGCTACACAAGCCGAACTCTATAATGCCCGCCTAATCCCCAACCAACTCGAAAAAAAAAAGAAAAAAAAAACGAACGTCCGCTCATCCACGTGGCAACTCGAGCCAACGACGATCAGCTGTACTCGTCCGATTGACAAACGCGATCCTCAAAAATACGAGCGGCGACCCTTTCGTCCTCTCCACGAGGCGAATTTCGCCATCGATCGGACGATTTACGAGCGGCCTCGGAGCGGTTTTCGCCGCGCCCGACTTTTTTCCCGGCCCCGTCCGTATGTGTGCGTGACCCGCAGATCAACGGCCACATAGACCCGGGCGTGTCGCCTTTATGTGGGCCGGCCGAGCCGAGGAATTCTACGGACTACGCGAGGTTCGACGGCCGCGGACTCGCGTGGACTTTCGTACGATACGAGACGGCCGTAAATTATTCCGGGGCGCGATATTATAGGGGACGAATGCTGACCAAGTGGAGTAGCTCATTGTTAAGTGGCGTGGAGATGTATGCGGATTTGACGTGGACGTAAAATGTAAATTTGAAGATTAGGAGGGGTTGGCGTGGTGGTAACTTTTTTTTTTCCTTCGAGTTTATTCGCGAGCGCGACGTTTCTTTTCGAGAGGGCAGAGGACAGCGAGTGGATTTTGTACGTTTTACAGAGGTGGCTTTAAATTTTTATGTCGCTTCGCGAAATTCTATTCTGCTTGTAATAGTAAATTACTTCTGCTCGTGACATTCAAATTCTTTCGCGTGTAGTAAAATGTTCCATCCTCTAAATTATTTTTTACGATGTTTTCGACATCTAAATTTGTTTATTATTAAATTCTAAAAAAATAGTTAATTTTATTTAATTTTTATGATACAAATAATAGAAATTATAAATTAAAATAATAAACTGTGTCTGTGATCGCTTTAAAAACGTAGGTGATGTTATTTACAACCTATTTTTTAAATGTCACCCACGTGCAGGTTTTTTTTCAGTGCTTATGAAATAGGTTACGAAACAAATAATTTAAATTTTTTAAGATCACTATAACAATCTGTCGAAGGATTGACAGATCAAATTTCAAAATAAACTGAGATCATATTCAAATTTGGTTTTTACTGATCTAAAAATTAAAAATAATATATGAATTTCTGAATAAGAAAACAAAGATCCAGAAATCGATTTTTTTAATTCAATATTTTTCTAGTCTCATTTTATTTTTATTTAAAACAATCAATGCCGTACTGATTCTAAGTATCAGTACTCTTTTCATCTTCTTATCGTAATCTTTCTATCTTCTTGATTTACCCTTAAGTTTTAATTAAAGAAGAGAAAATAGTACCAAAATTGGTTCGGTTCGAAAGACTTTTTACTTAAAGTAAATCAAGACTAATAGCGATTGATTCATTTTTCACACGCATCGAGTGACTTTTTCCATCATTTACTTTAAGAGAATAAAAAAAAATATTATCCATCGCAAAAAGCGGAACAAAAAAACTTTATAACTATCAAATCAAACAAACAATCACAAGTGAATATATCTAACCATCTCAATGCCCACCAAGTTACGAAGCGCCAGGCCAAAAAAAAGTCAGCCAATTTTTCAGGGGCACCTCCATCGAGGAAGCGCACACAGCGAGGAAATTATGCGGCGCTAAGGCAAGTGGTCCAATATTACTTTGGGCTTACCGCCACCCCCCGACCCCCTCCTATCCCCCTTCTCGCATTCGCGCCGCGAATCGGCGTAGGGTACAGGGCGTGGGCGGATCTTTGTTCTTGGCCCGGCGATTTGTCTCCTTTTTTGCTCGCGGGAACATCGCAGCTGCGCTCGGTCCTTCGCCTTTTTTAACCGGCAACTGCATCAATTATCGAGGTTTAACCGGCACTGACGAATTCGCAGGCTCGAGTTTCTACAAGGCAGGGTTATGATTAATGAGTGTGCAACAAATGATGAAACTTAAGAGTTTGTGTTGATGGTAGTAATTAAGAATCTTTTTATAATCGTGAACGAATTTTTTAGATGACAGGGTATTAGTTTAGTTCGGATAAATAATAAATCGATTTCTCGGGGTATTTATACTTTGTTTATTTTTTATTATACAATAATAATGTGTAGGTTTCCTTGTGTTTTGTAAACTCTTTAGTAGTGACAAAATTATTAATATTATTATAATACTATAATTACTTCTTCTAAAATATCATGTTACATTCTTTGTACAAGTTACTATGATTTCTAGTCCTTAATTAATAATATCTAACATTAATAGTGAATTATTTTATAGACTAATTTCAATCACACGTGTAAAAATAAATGTTATATTCTCTTTTACTAAATTACGTCTATGCAGCCTATTTTTCTATAGCCTAATCTAATGATTTTTTAATCCTTGTTATAGTGATAAACACCATGTTTTAGTTTTAGGTGATAAAGGCAAGACCTTGCAAGTAAGACTAGGTGGGACTTCGCAAGTACATTCTCGGCATGATCCACGATAGTAGAAATCGTCCAATTTGTCACCAACGTATAAGGTAAGATTACCGAATTTGCACGCATTCAAATCTAAAAAATAATTTTTTTTTATTTAAATCTAGCAAAGTATTAAATGCAACCAATTTTTAGATTATTAGAATATTACCATTTTTTTCTACATTTTTATAATCACTTGAACGTATTACTTTATCGTCATCCTTTGCTGTAAAAGAATAATTTTTTATGCTTAATTTCTTGTTTTCATTTCATGAAAGGGAAACTACAACTTGCTTATATACTTACGACACTGGTACATGAATTTACTGTAACAATCAACAGCGGGCGAAAGGTTACTTCTGTAAAGAGGAGCACACTGCAAATTGCGGAATTTTGGAACATTTTCAGCTTCGACTCCACAGGAAGCCTTTTGACAAAAGGGCGGAACGTTTTCTCCTAAAGGTAATTATCATTTCAATAATTAATTCAATATATACAAAGAGGACAATCAATCGATAGTCTCAAAATTGTAGACTTATTTTAAAAAATTAATTATTCTAATCTGTTCGAAGTGATGACCAACCTGTATATCCTTCGTCGCATTGGCATAGTAAACTGAAATTGGTGCTTGGGTAAAATCTCTGACCATTCAAATACGTTCTTCCATCAACTATACATTTTGGATCATCTTTTGGATCGCCTGTTTGATTCAATGACGAGGTGCAATTACTTTTTAATTATAAAGAGCAAAAATTACTTAAGATCAACTACTCACGACAAATTTCTTCTACATCGCAGCAGGAGTCGAATTTTCTTTTAAAATAACAATTTGGTTTTGGCTCAAGTCGAGGACAATCCACCATATCACAAACAAACTGAGCCCTAGCAATAAGAAATATGGTGTTAACATCATTTTAAAAAATTAACCCACTTGCACAGACCATTGCTCGAAAATTTTCAATATCCTAATCTTTTTCAATATGCAGATTTTCTGAATCAATCAAAATTAAACGATTAACAAATGAATTTTCTTCTTAAGTTTTCAACTATGGTTGTGCTTTAGTGCATAGAAAGAAGCAATTAAGCCTTAGGCATTAATCTGATTTGACTTCAAGACTATTGAAAACGATTATCATCAAATTTCGATTATTCTCGATCACGAGGGTACTTTTTAATGAATTTTCTAAACTCGATTTTATCATTGGTATCCACCGAGAATCACAGCATTTAAGCACATAATCAAGCGTGAGTACCAAACTATTCTTCTTTGGATTTCCCAGGCCTCCAATTAGGAAACATACAGTAAGAAAAATAGCGTACATTCATCCGAGTATTTGACGTACTATTTATAACTTGTCTATAAATAAGTCCGACCCAGACGTGTTATCTATCCAAGATCACTGAAACTGTTAATTTTCCATTTGGAAATAAACAAGTGCAAAATTGTCACCAACAACCACCGAGATTTATATTCGCTAGTTTCATACTAAATATGAATAAGTGAAATTCATCCACATGCACTTATTTAACATGCACAATCGTCCACTTATTCGAATAAGTGAACGACTAAATAAGTGCATTAGGACCAATTTCACTTATTCAAATTTAGAGATGGTACCCAGAGGTTGGTACCCTTATATACGAAATTTCTTTCTGTGCACGTTCGATCAAAGTGGGTTAAATGATTTTATTAGAAGAATCATTTGTCTTACGGATACTTAGAAGGCGGTCCATCCACGTACTGAGTGCATTGACACGACTGGTCGCACGGATTTATGCGGTCCTCATCTCGAAGAGTTTCACCGATCGAGTATTCATGGCCGTTCGCGTAACACTTGTCCGGAGACATGCTGTACACGTTGGAGCAGTCGTATCTGACTGCGCAACAATCGTCGGGCTTTTCGCGAACGGGTGTACAACCCAAATCCTCGTAGAGCCTTAGGGGTCCGCCGCACTGGCTTTTGTCGCATTCTAAGATCATCGAGTCAAGGTGATTAATCAAGTCGTGAATGGCGAGGATCTTTGTGTACTTTTAAAAAAGACGCTCGGTTTTACCTTTCGACGATACGACGACCGCTAAGAGCAAAGAGTACCAGCCTATCAAGGCGAGGTTTCTTTGCTGATGAATTTCAGTCATGATGCTTCGGAGATCCGCTACTAACTGGCGAAATAGCAGGAAAACGTCTTAAATGGTACAACAACTGTATGTTTAGCGCTGCTTCGAAAAGTGGGAGAATAACGTCACATGTTTCTTTGAAGCTGTAGAATATAAATATAAACGAGGAAAAAAATATTGGCACTAGAGAGAAATTCGTTGGGAAAATATTGTTTTTATTGGTTGTTAAAAATTTTTAACGGACTCGTCTTCTTATCGCCGCTCTTTTTTGACCTTGGCTCTCACTCGTATCTGCGCTTTTTATTAGTCTTCGGCTCAATAAGCAAAATAAGCGAATTTACGTTCTCTTTACAAATAATGCTATTAGATAACTTCCCGTTGGTTACTTAATCTATTCTAGCGCTACACATTTCTCGCAGTTGAGAGCAGAAAAGCTTTTAGAAAGAAATACATTAATTTTGCATCTTATTCTTATTTTTGCTCTACTTGCAATAAAAATATGTAAATTGGACAATGTATTCATTTTATAGTAATTATCAATTAAATATTAAAAAATTTCAATAAATAGTGTACTTTTAATCATGATTCAGGATATGCAATGAAAATTGATATAATTAAATTGATGACCAATTACTTTATTCTTCCGCATGAGGTTTTCATTATAATGAATCTCTATATTACGATGTTCAATTAAGACACTTATATTTTGCAAAAACATGTAAATTTCGTAATCGTATGCTAATATTATCGAGCATTTCCAAATACGAAATCTGTCGATGCCAAAAGATTAAGAAAATATTGATACATAAAGTACTCTTGCGAATCTTTTCGTACCTTGAGGTGTCAAAAGATCAATCAACGTATGTTAATTTAAACTTAGTTACACCGTGTTACGAAAGAAAAAATTCGTCGCAACAATAGCAGCAAAGTGACATTTATAATATACATGCACATAAAAGAAATATATTACTCTTCGTAAAGAAAAGAGCGACTGCACTTTTAAACTTATTTCCTCTCTTGAATATATAAGTTTTTGCCTTTTTTATTTAAAAAATATAGTAAAAATGAATGTTACCTTATTTGTAAAATAACATACGAATTCGATAATTAAAGTCAAATGCAATTATTTTGAATTTTTTAATTTAAATCGTAAATTAATTATTGGAAAACTTAAATTTTGTATCTCTCAGTGTTAAACTGAAATTATTGTTTATTACATCAGCTGTTGTTGTTTACAGCTGATATAACTTACTTTTTTTACATATGATAAACGATTATCGGTTTGTAATTTCCAAGAAAATATGAATAATTGGTATTCACCATGTAGTCATTCAACTCTTTTACGACAAAATAGAATCTGGAGTACTCAAATGCATTAAATAAGTGAAATTCTTCTTTGGTGACCTGATTTAAAACACCAACATTTGCATAAAATCTCAAAATAAAGCTTTTTATACCGAAAAATCTATTGTTAAAATGCATAAGGCAATGCAGTTAATAATTAAAAACGATTTATATACAATATTATCTACAAAATTTTTATTTGACTCGTACACACTGTACTGACCAAATGTAGATGTAGTAAACGATCTAAAGATTCGCCAAAACACCTACCAAATAGTACCCGATTATTTCAATAAATACACGTTTTTCTAACCAGCTGATTCATTATGTACATAATTAACAAAAAAATTTTATCAGGATCATAAAAAGAGATCTTTAGTTAGTCAAGATCTAGTGACCGTCACATCAAAGATTTTGATTAAATAAGATCGTAAAAGTAGTCAAAAATGATTTCCTTCGATTTCTCATTTTCAGGTGGAATGCAGATGTAGCTACTTTAAATCAAGTCAACAATTTTAACGATTAATCAGATCAACCTCAAACCCTGTATATCCCAAACTCGGTACAAAACAATGTTCTACTTGCATCTAACCTTCCTTCTCGCAAAAAACGAGCACGCAACGAATCCCCGCAAAATCCGCACCTCGCGAACCTCGACGACGGACGTCGAGACGATTGGCGAGTGTCTCCGACCTCGGCCGCGGCCGGCGAGCTTTTTATTGGGCGCTTCCCGCGCGCGTGCGAGATTGGTTCCGAGAAAGCCTCCAATGGAGCTTGCGCGGCCGCGTTGACGCGCTGCCAGCGCTTCGGCTAATTGGCCGACTTGCATAATTTTGTTTACCGCGACCCCGAAAGCTTCTAGGCCGCGAGGTTCCCCGAAGCGCGATTATGTCGCGCCGCGGAGTCAGAAGCTGCTTCTGCGAGTGATTTATCGCGCGCTTATGTATTTACGCGGGAGATTTAAATTGGTATATACATACAATGGGAGTGAAGCTCACCGTAAAAATTACGGGAAAAAAGTAATCGTGGGAGGGTTTGACATCTTGGAAATATTTACGGTAAAATCATTGTAGATTTTACGCGGAGCTTGCACGATGTGAAAAGCACCGCAAAAATTACGGTGACATTTCCGTAAAAATTACGAAGCTTTGCCTGTCAAAATTACGGAGCTTTTGGAATTGCGCAAGCTCCGCATGACAGTGGCATTTCCGTAAAAATTACGAAGCTTTTCTTGTAAAAATTACGGAGCTTTTGGAATCGTGCAAGCTCCGCATGACGGTGGCATTTCTGTAAAAATTACGAAGCTTTTCTTGTAAAAATTACGGAGCTTTTGGAATTGCGCAAGCTTCGCATGACGGTGGCATTTCCGGCGGTGATATTTCCGTAAAAATTACGAAGCTTTTCTTGTAAAGATTACGGAGCTTTGCTTGTAAAAATTACGGAGCTTTTAAAATTGCGCAAGCTCCGCATAAAATTTACAAAGATTACGATTACGTTTTTTCTCGTAATTTTTACGAAGAGCTTCGCCGTAATTTTTACGGGAAAATTCTTTCAGTGCACATGTACTTTGTACCTATTGGTGCAGAAGTAAGGAATTTTGCTTAGGTGCTGAGAAGATTTTATGGGGAAAGTTGATTTATGTGAATGGAAAACATTATTAGCTTATTAGTTTTTTAATATACTCTAGACAAATGAGGACAGTAAAAATTATATATAAATTTAATTTATATAATAAGTAATTGCATGTAAATAAAATGACATAAAAATCATTTATAAATGTCAAATTATATATATAAAATTATTTTAATACACAAATGACGTACTAACATACAGATTACGTCTAAGTTACATCAATCTTCTTTACCTGGGGAACGAGAGCAGTAAAAATAACAATTCAAGTTCAAGTTCAAGCCAATCATTAAAATAAATTTCTCGAGATACCTAAAATTACAGACATTATTTTAATAATGGTTTCTTCTGCCAAGGTGTTTTCGTGGAAGTAAAATTTCATTTAAAAAAAAGTTTTGATTGATTAGTTCTAGGTAGCAGCGTTTCATCTCTTCAAAAAGTATATCCATTTTATTATTCTTTGCCTTTTATCTCAAGGAAAATAATGACGCTAAAAATATCTCTCTACAAAATTATCGCTTTCTATCACTTAACTTAATCGGCGCGATAAAATTGCATAAAATGTTTCCTTATTTTGACGTTTTCCGCGTCCAAAATAAAAAGTCAACGTTCGCTGCGGCGCAGTATTTCCCTCCGTCGAATGAAACATTCATACATTCAAACGAGCTGTTGGTGCATTAAACTCGAAAACATTTATCCCCATCTCTCAAAGCTCCGCTCGCGCTCATTCGTTACTTAATTTTCATCCATCCGTCACCTCCGCTCCGCGGCGCTAAAAAATCGCCCTAGAGACGAGACATCCTCCTCCTTACGCTCATACCCAAATCGGCTCCTTCACGCACATCCAGCCGCCCGAAATTAATAATCCCATTTGTACCCGCGCCGCTTATAAATCAACGCACTCGAAAACTGGCTCGATTTCCTCGCCTCCTTTTAAACTGATTGAAAGCGGGGAAAGCCGAAATTTCCATCACAATGGCCCCGAAGTGAAACGAAAAAAAAGAGGAGACGAGCGAGGGACCCGAAAATAAAATGAAAAAAGGGTATACACTCGCGCGTCCCTCCACCTACGCGGGAACAATTTTCGAAATGCATTCATAAATTGCCTCCCCGCTGGCCGGGGTTCGCCGACCCCGGGTCCGCTGCGGGCGCGAGCGAGACAGCTGGTCGCGTGTGCGCCGACCCCCATGGCGACGGGCGTGCGGGCCCCGGCGCGTTACACCGACGACTGACTTATGGCCCATTATCGCTCGTTTTTTTTTCCACGCGCGACGCCCGCGACGCGTTGATGGAGGAGGGAAAAAATCCTGGGGGTTGCGTCGCTCGGTTTTTACGTCGAGGCGCGGATGCGCGTTTACTTTGATGAACTTGGCGCGTGAGTGACTTTTTTTTTGGTGGAGGAACCGTAGGGTCTGGAAGGATCTCCCGGTGGGTGATTGGGAGAGGAAGTGCTGTACACGGTGCGATCAAACTCGTGCGGCGCGCTTGATATATTAGCCTGTTAGAGCTGATATGCATTTTTATGATCCGAACGAATCTATTATTGACACTTTGCATGGGGCGACGATTTAAATGTTAAGTGCGAGAATTCGAAATTACATTTACTTTAAGTAAATATTTAAATGTATTCAAAATTTGTTAGCTGTGTAAAATTGACAGACTTTTAGATTTGATTAAAAAAATTGAAATAAGTTGCACAGTTTTTTTGTATAAATAATGGATATTTGCAATTTATGTACACATGTAATGTGATATATTAACCCAATAAATTCTTAATGTCGGACATTTCACAGTCGACTTTTTTCTTTGTCTAGAGAAAACGCGGAAAATAAATAAAGGAGGAGAAAATAAAGGATGCCTGGCTTTTCCTCGGGGCCAAGTTTCAAACGTGTAGAAAAAAACCAGACAACCTTTTTTCTTTCTTTCAAGGGTCAGCCAAAGGCATTTATGCATCACTACCTGAAGATAAAAAAGAGTCAGCGACCCATTCGAAAATTTTCGACTTCGATTTTTTAAATGTTTTGATCAGTAATTCAAAAGTACTATTTGTTTAATCTCATGCAAAGTCATTTATTTATTGTAGAATAATATTGCTCAAGGAACAGTGTTTTTTTCTTTTTTTCACAGCAATTATTATTCGATACATAATATTTCTCGAAAGTTGCTTACTCAGTTTGATAGAAAGATGGTTAAACTTCAAAATTCATTTTTATTTAAGTGAATTGTTTCACAAAAATATTAAAATTTTTAATTTATAGGGCTCTATAATTTTTCTTCCTTTAGTAAAGACTAAAAGCACAAGTTTATTGCAAAAAAATAAACAATACCTCATATGAATTTCATTAATTTACTGTATTTTATTACTTTTTTTTAACATTCTTTATTTTACATTTGCACAAAGCAATTCATAACCACTTAAAAAAGTGCGCTCGTAACTTACACGTAATTAAATATTATTTGACATCCCTTTAAAAAAGGGGTGAAACAATCGTAAATAAATAGCCCAACTAAGCGAATCCGACGTTTACTGCACTCCAACCATTTAGAAACAATCTCGCGTTACAAAGTCCCCACGCCGTAACCTCCGAAAAGGCAAGAAGCCCAAAAAGCCCGGAGCGCGCAACACTCGATAAAACAATTTTCGCGCCATGAATGACAATAAGAATCCTCGCGTCCCGACAATGCACTCCCCCCGCGTCCCTTTTACAACCCATAAAAAAAGAAAAGGTCCACGCCGGCGCTAATCCGCGCGCGCGCACGAAACAGTACCCGATGAAAAGGCCCCGACCCCCTGAAAAACTGCACCGGCGCGTCATTAATATGCATTAATTTTCCACGAGCACCGCGGCGAGCGCGTGGCGGAAGTCTAGCGAGGAATTTTAATGCCCGGGCAACCGATATCCCGTACGCTTCATAAATTTCTGTTAAGAGCGGAGTGAGGGAGGGGGGGTTCGCTCCCTCGAAAATCCTCGTAAAATATCACTTTTCCGCCGAGTTCGCGCGCGAGCGGACCCTCCTTCTCGCGTTATGTAGGATTCGGGCTTTTTCTTGCGCGAATCTCGAGTGAGGGAGAGGGAGACGACCGGCAAACTTCGGGCGAGGGTACGAGGCCTCGTGATTTTTTACGGTCCCCGCGCTCGGTTTCACCGCGCCGTCGAGTTTGCTCCGCTGGCTGCGAAGTTTGCTTGGTTTGTTGAGAGTGGATTGGTGCGATTTTGGAAATAATGAAATCCTTCCCTTAGTGTGAATGAATTTATGACAATTTTTTCGGTTTCTTATCGCCGCGTTGAAAACACTTATACGCGAAATGAAATTACGGCGACAAAGTGTTATAAATAATTAATGTTACATTGTTTATAACAAATTTTTTGTCGTTGCTTTGTCGATCCATGAATAATATTAGTGTAAAATAAATTTATTTTATAGAAAGAAAAACAATTTAGTACTTTCAATTAAACATTTTATTTAAACAACTGAATATTTTCTTGAAACTCAAGTATTTAGTATTTTAATAAAACTCAAGTATTTTAATAATTAAACTACTCTTTAATTTAAAGAAATATTTAGTTGAAATATCTAATTTAAATACTATTTTTTCAGTGTTGCAAAAATCTTTATTTAACTGCAAAATATTTTATGATTGCCTCGATTTTTATTTATATTATTTTACCAAAAATAAACAAAATATTAATGCAAAAATATATATTATTGTAAGGAATACTTTGAAAAAATTGCATATGATATAAACAAAGTATCAGATAGATTTCTAAACCACTGATACTGTTCTTTGTATCATAAGCAATTTTTCATCGGCAGAGGGTAAAAGCCACCCTTGCGAACTCCCCGCATTTCGAAGTTATCATAAAATATTACTTTCTTGATTCGCCTTCCTATCGTGCAAAATCGAACCATCCCAATTCAATTGCTCCACGTAATTTATCCTTACGATATTTTATGATTTTGTTGTGATAAGATTTTTATCGTGTACCCCAACTTTTCCATATTTTTACTTCTATTTCTTCTTCTCTTTAACAAATTGTATGAAAATAAGCAAAATATTGCAAAAACTTAACATTTAATTCATAATCTTTTAACGAAACAAACAAAAAGTAACTATGCTAATGATTTTTAACAGAAAATTAAAATGATTGATACCTGAAAATTTCGCGTTGATACCAATTCATAAAAACGAATTAAATTTGTAATAGACACTCTCTAAAGTTGAAATAGTGAAAATATCACTAATTTTTGTAGTAAACACATATTCCACTAGTAAATTAGTGAAAAATTGATCCAATGGAAAAACTGATTGTAATTGCACTACTATTTTTAGTAATTTTTACTAATTCTGGTAGTGCATAGATCACTATTCACTATTTTAATTAGTGCATTTGCACTAATTCGCAGTGGAGCACTTTTAACTAATCAAATTAGTGCAAATGCACTAATATTTAGTGATATTACACTATTTCAACTTTAGAGAG
>UXGC01001764.1:0-17494 GCA_900480045.1 Eurytoma adleriae | reverse complement strand
TGTGTGTGTGTGTGTGTGTGTGTGTGTGTGTGTGTGTGTGTGTGTGTGTGTGTGTGTGTGTGTGTGTGTGTGTGCATCATTTCCCCCAGTATTTCTTCCTGATTTAAGCATTGTTTTATAATACAGTTTAATTCGGATAAACAATTTAAAACACGAAAATAACATGCATCACCCTTTAATACTGTTAAATAGCATTAGTACCGTAAACCATCCTTGAAGATTTTTTTAGTGTATATTATTGCAGACAATTTAATAACCTCCCTTAGTCAAAAGACTCAAAGATTCTTTAAATGTACCAAAAATTTTTACTTGGAATAGAAGATTGTGTATTATTGCAGACAATTGATTACTCCAATCAAAGATGATGTAATGGTACTAAAAGTCTCGACTTGAAATAGAATCTGTGTCTAATAATTTTTTTAAATCCTTCAGTTGCAATCGCTAAGGAGATAATAAATCCGACATAGAATCCGTTCTCTGCCTATGTTTCATAATCACACTGTAGGTGCTATATTTACTAGTAATTTACGAAACCGTAAGTAATACACGCGTAAGTGTATGTACACGCAATTACTATTGAAAGTCTTAGTACGTCCAAGTAAGTGTACGTGTAAGTGTTGATTTCTGTAAGTAAATGCCCGACCTTAAGATGTTCAGAACGCCGTCTCTACGTAGGTTTCTCGTTACGACTAGGATACACTCGTTACGCGTACACGTCTCCTATCAAATAAAATGCACGGCGACCAGCGTCGTTTGCGTGCCGGCGCCGACGTCGCCAAACCCGGGCTTCGGAAGGTCGACTTAATTCCTAGGGAAATTTTGATTGTTTCGTCATTATACAGTCGCGCTGCAGCTGGAGAACGAACTTCGGCAGGGACGAAATTTTTACCGCTGCGAAAATGAAAAACGATAATAAAGTGTCGTTAAATCTAGAGTTTAAGCACTGAACTAGCGCAGTACCGGTGTAATCTCCCCACTAATGCTAATGATGCTTTGGCACCGGCTATAATAAGTTTATTGCGGCTACACAATAGGCATGTGCGAGACAAGGACAGCTCTAAGATTTTCTTAAAAATCTCGTCACGACAGAATTTCTTGATACTTTTCGAGAGTCTCGAAAATTTCTTGAAGCTTTTCGAGAGTCTCGATTTTTTCGAGAACGAGAGAAATTTATTCAAGAATGAGATTCTTGAAGAAAAACAATCTCGAATGTGAACGAAGGTCTCGTATTTTTTTCGAGAATTTCGATTTTTATGAGATTATCGATACAAAAAATATCTCGAATGCGAACGAGACTCTCGGATTTATCGAGAATCTCGATTTTCACGAGACTCCATTAAATCAGAAAAAAAACAATTATTTTGTCATTCATATCATACTTTTGTTTTTAAAGATTCTTTTTATAATATTAGAAAAAAATCTAGAAATTCTCGAATGTCTTCGATACTTTCGATTTTTTTTGAGAAATCCGATCAAAATTTCCGATCAAAACTAGAGTCCCTCGTATATTGAAGACTTTTGAAGATCTTTTAGACTCTCGATTTCTTCGAGAAATCAATAGTCTCGATAATTTTCGAGACAAGACGAGATCTGGCTTAATTTCTTCGAAATTTTTCGAAACAAATCCCGTCTCGTCTCGCACAGGCCTACTACACAATCATATAATTAACGTTCGGTACACATATCATCACTTGTAAAAAAGTCGTGTACAAGCACTGAAGGGCGTCTAATTATCGCAACAACTGGCCGCTCCGCTGCGCTTCATTACTGATATAATATGCCACTTCGACAGTATGAGTCTTATATTGCTTTACACAGTACATGATATAAAACATATTATTCATTAACTCCGCACGATAAGATTGAGAGTTTTATTTTTGGCTAGTATCCATCATGCCACACAGGAATTTACTTTTATTTTTAGAAACTACGTGTTGATTTTTCTTTTTTGCTTTTTTTTTTCTTGACTTACACGTATATAACATCGGCGCGCTTAAGACGCAGGTTACACGTACATTTTATATTATAGACTAGGCTCTATAGGTTAATGATTTTTCTTTTTTCCTTAAATGAACATCCATTGCATGCAACTTTGCGGCGCTCGACATATTATATCACTAATGCGTTGTTTCGCGGCGAACGACGCGCAGCCTGTGGTAAAAAACGCGGCGGCCCACCGTTTGCCTCCGAGCGGAAACTTAATATTGGCGTGTGATTTTTTTTTTCGCTCCGGCGGTTTTTGATTGCGCAATCGGTAGCCGACGATACTCCGTTTTATTAGACTTGTTTTTTTTTTAAGAGAGCCAATGAAAATTTAGTCCCGCGAAGAGAAAATAAAGGAACAGTCGGAAAATCGTTCCCCGCGTAGATCAAGCGGATAGTCCCGTCGATCGAAGACAGGGAAGAGACTCCAAGTCGGCCGGCCGACTACTGAGAGCAGAGATCCATTATACACGTATATTTATATATATATTTCTTTTTTTTTATTTTTCATTTACTTTCTTACGAAGTAAGTATCGCCGAGAACACAGTTTTTGTTAGGTGCGTACCTGCAGACGTTTATTCGCGGTGTGTGACCATTTACCGACCGCGGCGCGTGCGTTTACTCGCCGTCGGTCTTCGCCTTTCTTTTCTTCTTGCGGAGGGGAGGGGGGGTACGAGAGTCGCCGCCGGTGTTCACGCAAAATTTACACGGACTCGCCACAGCTCTCCCCGGGGCCGGCGGGCAAAGGGAAAAGAGGCGCCCGGGCGTTTCCCTCGGGCTCGTCGCGTCGCACTGGAGGGAGAAGCGCCGACGCAGTGCGTCGAGTATAATATTGCCTTTTACAAAACTTCGTCGTATCGAAAATATTCGCTTTCACGGAAACCCGCTCCGTCGATCAACGTCTCTCTTTCCGTTTCTGCATCTCTCTTTCTCTCTCTCTCTCTCTCTCTTCGTCCGTGTAAATTTTACCTGACCGCGTGGGTGGGGGTGGGGGTGAGTAGGGGGCGCCGCGTCCTGGTCCAGCCAGGTTGCGGGGCGCCTGCACGAGGGGGTGGAGTGACCCGCTCGCCGGCTCTCGGACAGGCCTTACATCAGGCTGCAGAAGGCCACGCCGTTCTCGAACGCCGACTGGATGGCCGTCGTCTCCATGCAGAACGCGCCGTCCTCGTACATCGTCGCGATGCGCTGCTGCTGTGCACGGCTCTCGCTCTGAGATCTGAAACGTGATTTAATTTTCATTTACTCGCTTTCCTTTCAGAGATTTAAAATAAATTAATTCGCTTTTTAGATTTTTATGTACGATTATGTGGAAGATGTCCCACTTTAAGGTGTCATCTGATTTATCTTTTTTGGCGAGTATGAAATAAAAAAAGGCCTAAATTTGACCTTGACCTTTACCCTCAAGATCTTTTGAAGGTCATCATATGATACTTTATTCTTCTCTATTCGAGACTTTGGATTTTGAAAGGGCGATAAATTTCACATTCAGAATATCCATAGTGATGAAAGTGAACCATATGAGTCATAACATCAATCAAAAATATTGAAGGTAATACAGAAGTTCAATTTCTAGGTAGAGTGTAGAAAATTTGTCAATTAAAATTAGGAGTTCCCACGTTAGGCTTGTAAATATTTTGAACAACATAAATCACTAACATAGATCATCTCTAGCATAAATTTATGAAATAGAACGATTTAAAAGATGGCAGTTTGACCTTCAAGTGACTTTAAAGGTGAACCTCAAGGTCAAATTCAAGGTTACCATCAGATATCTTCCTCTGATCCCAACAAATTTGTGCATACCTTTTTTTTAATGAAAAATGATTGTCCTTTTTAGTCATCATGAACTTTAAAATGGGACATCCTGTTTCCTATATTTAATGAAAAAAAAAAATAATAAACATTCGTTCCCAATAAAATAGCAATAATGAAAAGGAAAAATAAATGTACAATTAAAGTTGCTCCTCGCTGCGCAAATTTAATTTCCACAGTAGGTGCAGGCCAACATATCAGTGTATTATTTTTAACAACTTCCTCTTGAAGTTTAATGCTCATAAGTCTTTTTTCATGCAAAATAATTATTTAAAATTTAAAATTTTATAAATTTAAAGATGATGTGAAACATTTTTGCTGCTTATATATACCTAAAATAAAACGTCATAACATTATTTACAACATAGCTAGCCCTACTGTTTTAAAAAAAGATATATTATCCTCAAAGTAAGATAAAAGATTTATTTTATGGTTCTTAAAATTTTTTATTATTTTTATACAAAGGCAATGTTGAGGAAAAAGAGGAGGGATATTTTGGTACCAAAAATATACAGTTTACGAAAAATTTTATATTATTACCGGTCATTAGCATAAAATTTATTACGGATATAAAGTTTCGCTACTTGGGAAAATATACGTACTTCTCCGATTATATCCGATGTCATGAAAACTCAATTTTTCAACTTCCGCCAAGTCGGTCAATTTTTATAACAAGAAAGAAAACTTCCCCCACAGAAGTAGATTGTGATTTAATAAACTATAAAACGGAAAAATTCAATTTTCATTCCCCCGCACTCGGCTTAATTCCCGAATCAGCTCGCCCGGGGAATTCCGCATTAAATCACAAGTTTTTCGTTACGACCGGCAATTTAATAACGCCGCCGAGCTGGAAAACCAGGGGGGAAGAAAAAAAAAACAAAGAAACAATATAACCGTTACTCCCCGACAGATTCAATTTCCTCGGCTCATTAACATGCGCTTATTTGACCGGCTCGAAACAAAATTAATATTTCGGCCGTCCGAAAAGTTATCCCCGCGCGGGGGGGCGGTAAACGAAGAAAGTTAATTCGCGGAATTGGCGAACTCGCGGCAACTGTAATCGAGGGTTCGAGGCTGACAAAAGTAGAAGTAAGATAAAGGAAAGGCGGTAAACTGGCCCGATATTGCCGACTCGCCGGGGTGTCCCGGCTCGCCCACGCAACCGGGGAAACAATGCAAATAAATACCGCGCGCCGTTACGTAGTCCGTACTCTTTGCATGAATTTTCTCTCGTCGCGGGGTAATCCGATTTCGTTCGATCTCCCCCGGGGAAAAAATTCTGCGGCTCGTAGTTGCTTATAAATTTGATTATTTTGAAAAAAAAAGAGATCCGTTGGTATGACGGAATGGAAAATAAAGGAAATAAGGAAATGGAGTCTTGTCGAATAAACTGGGGAGTGTTGGGTAGAAGTATACTCCTGGTGCGGGAAATAATAGAAAATAAATTACAATTTCTAAAGTTAAATTAGTGAATTTTTAATTTTCATTTTAAAATTACACTAAAAATTGGTGGAAGCAGCTGCACCAGTTAGTGATTAGTGGGATCATTTCGACTAATTTTAGTATAATTTTATAATAATTCAACTTTAGAGGGTCGGTTTTTAGTAGATTAAAACTACCAACCGTACTTGGTAGGTAAATTAAAATTTAAAAGGATGAGTGACCATAAGGGTTGTTTTTTGCCCACCTGAAGAAGAAAGGTGACCTTCTCTCCGTTTGCTGGAGACATAAATTTTTAGACAAATAGACAAAAAAAGTTTCTGATTTAAAAAATTTAATTTTGGGATGAAAAACTATTGATTTGGGTTTTCCATATCCAAACCAAGTTGAACTCGCAACAGATCGGATTTATTTGTCGTCAAATTTATTTTTTGACCGAATAAAACGTGAATATCGAAACACGTGGATATTACTTGAATGGTTTCTTTTATTTGAATAGAAGGTAAAAAATGTAATTGAATACCTCTCACTTGTTTATTATATTTCCGGGTATAAAAGCCATACAACTGACTCCGCCTACACCTACTCCAGAAACACTTACTTTTTAAGAATGAAATCTAATTTTAACTTAATCAATGTTTTGTTTCTTAGCAATCGCCTTATTTGTAAGTACGAAGTTTCTTTTACCAAAGTCTAACAAAAAGAGGACTAACTGAATATAATGTAATCCGTATAAAACGTAATACAAAAATGAAACGTATTTTTCTTTGTTGTTCGCCGATTTTATGGATTTAATTAGATTTTCTTAAAATTTTAATATTTAAATAATATTAAATATAAATTATAATAAATTAATTTTGATAAATTAATTTTGATGAGCTTTATAGATGGCTAAAATTTCAATATCTCAATCGGGATTAAAAATTGAGCTTGCAAGCTCCAAAGTTTCAGCTTTGAACATGCAATGCCTATGTATCGATCTTGCGCAAAACGAACGTTTTATCAAATATCGTAGAAAATTTTATTTAGATTTTTCTCAAGAACTAATATTAAGTTCTAAAATAATATTAGAAATCAGCGTTTCCGGTACTCTTATTAACGCAGTGAGCTTTTAGAGCTTTACGCCTAAGTTATTAGTATATGCATGTTGTGTTATCAACATGTGAAACAATTAAGCTGCAGTTCGTTTCTTCTTTAATATTTTGTATTTTTTACACTTCATTCATTCTTCACTTCATTTATATTTTATTGTTATGTATTAACAAGTTTTACAAATCTCGGAACTTAATATTGATTTTAATGCAGTCGATCATCACCGCAGGTGAAGTACCTTAAAAAGATTACTCTCGTTAATTTAAACTCCGACATCTCGATTGCCACTTCACATTTAAATGGATCGATATTTTACATTTCAAAGCGGAGGTATTCCTTCCTCTACATCGCATTTTCGCGGTCGGCGGCCGGGGTTAAATAAAGCTTTCCAAAGGGTCCGAAGTCCTTTATTGAAATAATTTCGGGGTCCGCGGCGAAGGGTGAAACTTTCTTAAAGTGGATGGATCCGGCGGAAGGGAAACCGCGAATAATAAATCACTGGCTCGGGGGTGCGCGCGCGAAACTTTCCCTCCCGCCCGGTAAACAAAGTCTCTCACTCGCGGCGAGGCGCCCCTCCATTCATGCCCGAGACGAGACCCTCAAGTGCACTATTCTTGTCCTTTGCCGGGGCTTCTCTCGCCGGCAGACTTTTTGCCTGAATTTTTCACAGGGAAATTCATCCTGGGGGACCGACTTCTTGTCCTTGTTTAACTCTGGTATATTGTGCGTAAGTAAATGGCTTTTTGTTCTTTATGGTGGGGATATTTTTTTTGTACATACTTGTGCACTCAAGGTAATTTACTTTTGATTTGAAAAATTTGTTTTCCTTTTGAATTACCTTGTTTACTTGATGTTTATGACAACCCCTGGTAGAAATCGTCGAATTTTAGGTTATGTAAATAAGTTTTTGGCCAAAAACTGGCCATTTTTTATCTTCGAACGGTAACTGGCCAGTTTATGGTCAGTCTTCAGATTTTAATTTGTAATAAGTACGAGATAACCCAAAAGGACAATCGTTTATAAAAAGAAAGTTGACTCAAAAGGACAATCTTTTTCATTTCAAAATAGTTTTCTATTTAATTAATTTGTTTGTTATTAGGTCGCGGTTTTGCAATGAATATTAATGATCGCTCTTTTTTTTTTATGGGTAAAGCTCTCCCTTTGTGATTTAGAGAATGCGAAGAAGTTGAGAAGAAACTAGTGGTTCGCAATTTCTCGAGAATTTTCCATTAAAATTCCGCATTAAAGTTTCTTCTTAGAAGATATTACATGACTGTACAGCAAATTATTAAATTATAAGAGTAATTAAAAATAAATTGGCATTTTCGTGGAAAATAACGATATTATACGCAAGCAAGGGCTTTCACAAATTTGTTTAACATTTGTGATAAATTTTTGTCAGTTTTCTTACAGTATCAAATTATTAGAATCAAAAGATTATCAAAATTGTATAATCTATCCTTTAACTTTCGTTGTTATCAAAAATCTATCTTCATCAATAAGGATCTAAAAAAATGTATATCATATTTTTTTTTTTTTTAGAAAACAGCGATTTATCAAGATAATTTTTTGTGACTGTATTCAATTATTTAAATAATACGAACTTAAAAAATTATCCACATCGGCTCTCGGCGATAAATTTACTTTTGCTGAATCACCTCTCGAAAGTTCGCATGTTCATCTTCCCGTAAGAAGATATGCGTTCTTATCTTTTTTCTCGCCGCCTTTATATTTAAATAAGAATATCAGTAAAAATATATCGCTACCTCCCGGACTGGTATTTAACATTCCTTTGAGTGTTAATTAGGTATCCAAAATTTTTATCAAGTGCAAAAATTTCATAACAAGATATATTTCTTATCATACATAACTTCTTCTTCTTCTTCTTTTTTAAAAGAAAAAAAATTGTACCGTAAGTTGTTCATAGTCGTTAAATTTGGTCACCATTCGTGATTACCGAATTAATAGGCTAGTAAAATTAACCTATTTGTCATAGTCGTAAACTTGCCAGTTAGAAGACAAAAAATGGCCAGTAACTGGCCAAAAACTGGTTTCACATAACCTAAAAGTTGTCGATGTCTACCAACGCTGTTAAGTAGAAATTCATTAGGTATGTTACGTTTAAAGAGGTAGGTCTATGCATAGGTTTGGTCATGACTTTGTCGAACCTGTGACTTTTTTAAATTGAAACTATTATTAACTATAATGTAACTAATTAATTAATGTTTTTAAAATATGATTCGAGTATTTTAACACTTCGTTACTCTTCTTACTTTGATTTTTAATGGCATCTCCGCCCGTGTATGTACTAAAATAAAAAAAAAAAATACGTTTGACCCACAATCGAAGAAGCTTGCAAGCTCATTACCTGGGTGGCATGGCGCGCGTCCTCTGCTGCCGAGCCGCCTGCTTTCTGAGCTGCTGCTGCTGTGCCAGCTGGGTGAGGTACTCGCGCAGCTCCGGCTGGCTGGCCAGCAGCTCGCGGCTGATCTGGCCGATGTCGACGTTGGACTGTGCGGCGTTACCCCTGCCCCCGCTGCCGGCCAACGCCGCCGAATTCGACGAGTCCGTCCACGGGGGCGGCGGCGTGTGCGAGCGGGACAGCAGCGCGTGCTTGTGGCACAGGTACTCCTCGTACGACGGTGGCAGTCCCGTCTGAAATCCAAAACGTCGCGATATTTATAATAGTGATTTTTAAATTATTCTTATTTTAAGGTGGGATTATAGTAAAAAAGCTAATTTTTTTTAGTTTTGGACCTAGACTTTTGAACCTCTTTTACTTGTGGACTGTAAATAAAAGAACAAACATTTTTTAAACACATGTTTACAAATATAAAGATTTATACCAAGCATGAATTCAAAAGCACCATGTGTATACTAATTTGACGAAAATTTGTTCGAAGGTTTTTTTTTCGAGAAGACCTAAAGAATAAAAATTGATTTTTGGGTAGAATTTTATTTATGCGTGTACACGTTTTTCCTTACATAATTGAATTTAAGGTTTTATCACTTTTATCTGGGGTCACGGATTCGCATTTAGACCTTTAGAAACACAGGGCTTTGACTTTCTAGGAAATCTGACGTTTTATCGAAGGATCAACTAGCGTAGGATTTGATTTCATTTTGTTGAATCGGGAGCAGAAGTTAGAAATTGAAATGTACGATAAGAGATTTGATTATTTTGGCAAAACGTATTTCTTGCTTCATAAAGATTCATTGAAGGAGAGTCTTATAAAATTTCAAAAATTTCTGAAATCAATTGGTCAAATCGCTGGGCGGAAGAAACATTTTAAAAATCTATAATTATAACTTATTTTTGCATTTTTCGATGATTGAATTTATAGCTTTTCAAAATTTTTCTTGATAATACAATTTTGATCAATTATTGATTCCAAACCACCTTCCATTTACAAAGAAGAAGAAAAGTTGATATTACTTTTTAATTAAAAACTATAGTACTAACTTTTATGTAACAAAAAATTATCGTTTTTTGTTTATCTCTTTTCTTTGAACACTTACGAGACTTTCCTTTATAATTAAAAGTTATATGCAAAAGCTTCGGCTATATAAATGTTACTCATGCAGCAATTTCAACTTCACGTTCCAGTAATTTCTATTAACGGCGATGAAATGGCTGCTTAAAAGGACTTGGAATTTTATTAAAAAAAATTTATTCACAATCTCGCGTTGTAATCGACAATTTTACAATTTTCCAAAAGCGAGCATAATCCTTCATCAATTTGCTACAGTTTTACTAAACTATCTATCATAAATTGTCTGATCGTAATTATTAAAACTATTTAATTATCAATAAAAAAATGTCCACTCTTGAAATTTATAATAATAATTAACGGACCAAATGACATAAGAAAAGCTTCGGTGAATGTGTAGAGCTTCATCGGCCAGGGCGTCTATAAGTGGGAATCACATTCGCATAAAAACGAATTACTGAAAGTCATTGATTACACGATATTATCAATCCGATGTCTGCACGTGATGCAAGAAGTGTGTATGTAATCTAGTTTCTGATGAAAGTCTCTTGGATCACGTTTCTGAATGAATGTTTCTCTTCCTCGAAGATACTTTCGTTACATCACGAGTTTTATCATGACTTTATCGAATTTTCTTGTGTTTAGAATTATATTGACCCCATTGAAATATCAGATACTTTTTATGACACGCGGAAGTTACATAGAGAAAGATATACTTATCCACAAAGGAAAAAAAATGAAAACAAACCTAGTAAATAGAAATAGTTGAAGACCTTTCAATTCATTTTTAGAACTTTTCTTCGACTAAATTTATCTTGCGAAACTTCGAGCTATACTCCACACCAGTTCTATCGCGCCAAAACCCTGATAAGATAAATTTTTAAATGATGTAACCAATATGCTGCTTATGAAAGTTTACTTTCTACTGACGAAAATAGCGAGTTCATAGGACAAGATTTACACTTATGATGCAAATATTTTATTGATTACGTGGAACGATACATTTTTGAATATAATAAAACAGAATATGGTAACTGCTGTACAAAATTTCACAACAATAACTTCATTTTTGTTTCTTAAAATTTTAGAAGAGAAGAAAACTACCAAATCTTTATACAAAGACTAATGCATCTTAAAAAGGCGTATTCTAATTTGTCATTTACAAAGCATCAGATCAAAGTAAACTCTTCCAGAACCTGATAAAGTAAGGGTATCATACCAATGATACCACGAGTTTATCAGGTTCTAGACAAATTTATTTCACTCTGATACTCTAAAAATAGCAAATTAAAATAGACCTTTTTTTAGGCGTGTTAGTCTTCCTAGGAAGTAACGATATGACGATGTTTATATATAGTTTATAGTATTACTACTGATTGTAAATTTGGTAAGACAAACGATTTTGTTATAAATGTATTTAAAAAAATCCACTCGTATTAAATAACTCCTATAATAAATTTCAATACTTGATAATATGATAGCAATCCAGCTATCGAAACGTTTTACACATCAACATCAATTAACCATCACAAGAAACATTACAAATTAAACTATTGCAAGATAGCGAATCACTCCATCATCAACCGTACCATCTAACTGCGGAACATAGTACATATAACTACGGAATTCGCGCGTCCACCGGCAACTAAGCTAACAAGTCCCTAAATGATTCACGGGCGGCCTAATCACCAATAAACGAGCAGCCCGGCTAATGATGTAAAATTCGCCTCATCTAATTACACGTCGCCAGGGGACACCGTTAATGACGGGAATTCAGCGGGGCGCGAATTAGCCGGCTCGCTAACGACGGCGAATTTTAATTTCCAGCGGCGCGTCAACATAAACAAATCATAATGTTGTTAGCGGTGCAGTCGTCGAACCAATTATCAATCGTTTCGGTTAATTCGGTTATCCCCTCGCTCGCACGATTAAACGCAACAAGTACTTAATAACCGGCCGGGCGAGATTTTTCATCCCCAACGAGGCGGGATTCTTCTGCCGGGAATAGTTCCAACTTTAATAACGGAAGTAACTGTCCGAGTTCCTGGGGAGGGATGTAAATGCTTCTTACGTTAATGAGAGGCAAGAGCAAGGTTAATTTGCGGTGAGGAATGTTCGCGATTTAAGCCGCAATCTGGCACGTCTTGCGTGGGAAAAGTAGCTCGAATTCAGATAGTGACACGAGATTTTTGGATGATTATCATTTAGTTACTTAGGAGACTTCTATTTTTAATCTCTTGCAGCTTCTGTGATGTTTATGACATAAATTGTTTTTTTTTTATAAATGGTTTTCTACTCATTTTAAATTCTTTATCTCCCTGTTAGAAAATTAACCATAAATTGGCCAGAACTAGTTAATTTATAAGGATATTAACCGAATAGTTAGCCAGTTTATGGTTGATTTTCAACCAGGTCCCAATTGTGATACTATTTTGTTTCCAACTCTTGTCTTTTCAGTTTAATAATTAGTTTTGAAGAAATTACTGTCATATAACTTAACGCATATTAGATCTAAAATGAATGTGAAAGAATTGACCAATTTATAATTTTTAATTTTAGTAAATACTGCAATTTACAATAAACAATTATTTTATTCTACTATATTATATATTCTATAAGAGCAGATGTTATAATTTAACTTGCAGTACTTTTTGCACTTACAGAAATAAGAAAAATTGTAAAAGAAAATTATAATTAAATACCGTTTAATTAACTGATTTCTTTATACTGATAGGTCACAAAATTAGAAACAGGTAAATGCTGGGAGGCAATTCATTATTAATTCAATATTTTAAAACTTCTTTGAAATAAGCGATTCACTTTTTCTTGCTAAGTCTTTTTTCAATACTGGGAATGAAAGTAAAGATTGACTTCGTTCCCTTTAAAAACTTTATTCTATTTCAACTTCGTAAGCCTTGTTCTTGTAAAGACTTTCTTCATTTAATTTCGAAGTAATTGCAACGAAATTTATTGAAAATTTTCCAAAAAAATTGTAGTTACTAAATACTTAATTCGTATAAACGTTAGTATTTCTATTGAATTATTTAAAAATGAAATATTATTTAATAAACTTTATTTTATTCGAATTTATTGAACAATGCACTGTTAAAGATTTTCATAATTTAGATTGAGAATTGCTACAAAATTTGTTGCCATTTTGCCAGAAACTACCGCAAGGTATTTAATTGAATTATGAAATAAATTGAAAAGTAAATTGTTACAAGAAGAGTTTAAACAAACGTTATACTTGAAATTTAAAGACTAAAATGATAGTTCGTCCCCCGAGGCACTTGGCAAGTTCCTACAATATTCAGTCGGTACAAGAGGAAATTTTCCGAACAAAACTTCGGCTACGTAGTAGCTGATTGAATTGACTAAACGTTCGGATGCGAGGTAATCCTTAATTCAAACTATGGAGGTATAACTTTTTACCTCGATTTACCAGGATGAAATCCCCAATTCCGCTAAGTGCCCCCATTGTATAATTAAACATCCGCACGTTTCGCAAAAAAGCCACTGTACTCTCGACTCAAATATTTCTGCAAACGGTAAATAAGAAGCGCAAATCGTCGTGAACAGCGGCATTGTTTTCGCCGGGCGAGCCAACTTTTTCACCGGGGCAACCCGGTTTTCTTTTTCGGAAGAAAAGTAGCGCTCGGTCGAAAGGGTTTTCCGGCTGGATATAATGCATTTACAGAGGTCCCCGGCTCGGTCTATTGAATTTTGTTTTCTCGGCGGCGGCACCGGATAATGGAGCCTTCCGGGGGACGATTTTTGCTACAAACACGCGCCTCGATTTGCCGAGCAAGCGAGTTCCACCTCTTTTTGCGCCCTCCTCTCGCCCGGGGAGTATCTTCCCTCGGTTTCCCCCCCTTTTCGCCGTAGGCTTCTTCTTCTTCTTTATAGTTTTCTCCAACTCGGCCGGGCGCGGAGCGAGCTTTCCATTAGCTCGATTGGCCCACGGCGGAGCCGCGCGCGCGCTAACACACAGCGGGGCGCGCACACGAAAGAGGGAATCTTTATTTCAGCCGCTGGTGTTTCGGGTATTCAATTTTTCGGAATTTCTTCGAGCGCGGTTGATGTATCGATGAACGAGGTTTTCACGAATTTGAATGTTTGATAAACCAATATTCTTTTAACACTTTCTGATTTGTGGTATCCGTGTTTTTATTTCACACACACTCACACACAGGCACACACACCCGCACACTTACACGCATACACAAACACACGCACTCTCACGTCTTCGCGCGCGCGTCGGTACGAACATTTTCCAAAAGCCTTAGAGTATGATCCAAACCACTTAAAATATATTTCTAACATGTTTTTAGAGTAACTTATTTTACTATAACGAAGTTTCTTCTAAGAGAAAGCAAAAACAAAGAAGTAATTGAAAGTGGTTTATTTATTTACTTAGTTAATTACCAAATAAATTATAATATAAGTAAATCCTGTAGAGGTACACAAGAGTATCTGTGCACTGGTATAGCTGTAGCTAAAACATTGATTACCGTTTGCAGTAGAAAAGGTCGGGATTAGTCAGACAGAATGCCCTTAATAAAACGCGTATACAGAAAAAATAAAACAGCAACTCTGGCTGCCTAGAATTTGTAAAAACATATAAAAAATTAGATACTGTATTAGGAAAAAGCAAAAATAGTATAGTAAAATTAGTTTAGAGCAATGCGTAGCTAAAAGATTGATTACGGGTTGCAGTAGTATAGGTCGGGATTAGTCAGACATAATGCCCTTAATGGAATACATATACAGAAAAAATAAAACAGTAACCCTGGCTGCCTAGAATTTATAAAAACATATAAAAAATTAGATAATGTATTAAGAAAAAGCAAAAATAATATAATAAAATTACTTTTGAGCTTCGACCCTAAATTAGTTTGTCTGATATTTTACATCTGTAAGACTATATATTATTTATGTTTATTTGTTATGTTACTATACTATATATACGTTTTGTAGTTACCACATTATAAAAAAAAAATATTCCGGAGAATAAAAATTTAGAGCACTGCATAGCTAAAACATTGATTACGGTTTGCAGTAGAAAAGGTCGGGATTAGTCAGACAGAATGCCCTTAATGGAATACGTATACAGAAAAAATAAAACAGCAACCCTGGCTGCCTAGAATTTATAACAACTTATAAAAAATTCGATAATGTATTAGGAAAAAGTAAAAATGGTATAGTAAAATTACTTTAGAGCTTGTACCCTCAATTGGTATGACTGTGATATTTTTATGTTTTTAGAGCAACTTATTTTATTATAATGAAATTTCCTCTAAAGGAAAGCAAAAACAAAGAAGTAATTGAAATTGGTTTATTTATTTACTTAGTTAATTACCAAATAAATTATAATATAAGTAAATTCTGTAGAAGTACACAAGAGTATCTGTGCATAGGCTGGTGTATACATTTCCATGTACTGAAGTATATTTATATAAAAAACTTAAAACTAAAAGTATATATATTATACTCCTCAACAATTTCAATAAGTGACATCGATTTTTCAGAAGCGACTACTTCGCAATTCCAAAAGCTGTGCGAGCTCACAGATTTGCGTTCGTTTTCCCTTCATTTACGAAATTGCTTCGCGTAAAATCAAATGATTTCGAGATTCCTTGAGGATTCCCCTCCCGTAGAGACATTGGAACTATTTGAATCTCCGAGAATTCGATTTTCTTCCTCCGGCGAAGCCGGGCTCGCAGTGTTTGTAAATTAATATCGCGCCGGGGCGAGGGGACGAGGGGGCGGACGTGAGCCGCGAGCGTGTCGGCGCGGAGGAATCGTGAAATGAGCCGAGCGCCTCGACTCCCGACGAATACAAACAAGCCCGGACCCAAGGTATATATCCCCGTGGACCGGGGGAAAATAGAGAGCGGGTTTGGCTTCGACCGAATGAAATTAAGTCGATCGAGCGAGTATTTTCCTTGGCGAGGTGGCAAATTCACACGGCACACGCGATCTCTCAACATCCGCCTTCGCCTACTGTCATCGCATTTGCGGTGTATCGCGTTTCTATTCACATCGACCGTGTGCTTTCATTCAGTCGTTTGCGGACAAAGAGGGTGCCTTACGAACGATATTTTTTTCACTACCCGGGGAATTCTGGCGCGTGGCATCATAACTGGCAACATAAATATTGAATGAATTTAAAGTATAAGAAGGGTTCTCTCTTAAAAAGACGATGGCAGGATCAACATAAAAATTTGAGGAGCCTAAAGGGTATATCTGATAATGACCTTCGCTTCGATTTTGACCTCAAACTTTGAGGTCATTTGAAGGTCATCATATGTGTATTTATCAGATCGAATAGGAACCCCTAGTGAAGGGAAATGTAACTGAAGTGAAATAAATGATATGGGCGAATGTACACATTGACTTGGACGATTGTTCCTTATTTTATATATGCAGTAAAATAGGAGAGGGTGAAGCTTATTTTATTAATTAATACTGTATTCATCAAGGAACGCAAGAAAGTAAAGTAGTCTAATATAGTTTCCGTAAAAACAGAATCGACAGAGGTTCTGATTTTCACATTTCTGAAGCTAATTGGAAAGTCAGAAAAGAAAAGTAAGTAAAACGATAAAGTTATAGAAGCTTACTACTTACTAAGATTGTTTATGCTTGCGTGTTGGTATCTTATGTACTATCACGTACACTGAGAAAATCACGAGAGTAAAAATTACAAGATAGTTGGCAAAAATTATCAACCTACTCGGTAAAAGGATCACAAACTACAAGAAGGAAAATTTTTATCCACTAGGTTTATAATTTTTGTCAATTTAGTTTGTGTGTGTGTGTGCGTTAGATCTCGGAATGTACTAGACGGTTGTGAGTCTATTAGGAATTTTATGTTTGTACTTCCATAAGCCATTTTACTTATTTTCGTTTTGTCGAATAGTTTTTGTTTCGCGCCGATTTGCCAATTTTTAGGAAACAGCTTTTCCCGTTATTTTTTTATTCCGGTGTCACGCTTTTAATTCTTTTTATCCTAACACTGACGTAAACTTTTTTCGCCGGAAAATCCATCAGCACCCCGTCGCAAAAAGCGCGTCGAGTGAATTTCGCGAACAATACTTTTACTGCAGCTGGCATTTATATACGAATCCCGTCATCGCTTGGCAGCAAAAAAAAAACTCCCGCTCGTGCCATCCGAAACTTTTCTCTTTCACCCCCTCCGGCGGGGGGAGGCGAGAGAAAAGGAGGTGGAAGCGGCGGCGAGAAGCCGGAGGAAAAGTCGAGGAGCAGCGCCGGCGGCATCGATCCGCGAAAACTTAACTCGGTGGCGCGAGCGAATTTCCGGCCACTTATGTGCGAGCCCGCGCGCCCGCTCCGTTATTCAAATGAGGCGAGCGCCCGTGAATGGGGAAAGGATCCGCGCGGTTATAAGGGATCCAGAGACGGAGCAGTCTCCCGGGAGGCGGCGGCGGCGGCGGGATGAGAGAGAAAGAGAGGCTGCCGCCTCGGATACACGCACCCGAGTAATCCGAACCGCGGGAAATGAAACATAAATTTCATCTCGGGGATGTAGGGCGGGCTGACTTGATTCCAGGGGCTTTGATCGGGATATTCCAGCGATGATGCGCCTTGCGCGCGTTTGATTAGAGGGGGTCGCCTCGTTACGCCTTTGATTGTTTTTATTAGGCTTTCCTTTACC
>UXGC01001763.1:0-17497 GCA_900480045.1 Eurytoma adleriae | reverse complement strand
ACAATTTTTGTTATATATTGTAAAGGGCTTTGCCCGTAAAAGATTAATAAATAAATAAATAAATAAATAAATAAATATTTTCAAATTAAAGAATAACTTACTGTTAGATAGCATTTTTTAAATGCTATTTCGTAGATTAATTTTAATTAATACAAAATAATGCTACTTTAAAAGTACACTTACAATTTAATTTACATTCATATGTGTGTTATTTTTTTTTAACAAGTGTTTACTTTTATTACAGATTATAGTTCCTAAAAGAATTCAGCAACAATGGCAATAAACAATAGTTATTTCGTCATGCCAATGAACATGGATAATGTGTGCAGAATCTGTTTGCAGGAGAACGCAAACTTATCGCCTATTTTCTGTAATGGGCAAGATGACGACAACTTGTCGGATTTGCCTCAAAAAATACAAGTCTGTGGAGCAGTGGAGTGTAGCGAGCAGGATGGTTTGCCCACAATGATCTGCGATGTTTGTACGTACAAGGCAAGCATTGCCCACGAATTCAGGCAACTTTGCCAACATTCTGATGCTAGACTACGACTTTATTATAATAAGCCTGCTAAATATAGTGCCACTGTAAGTAATCTTTTTTATTTACAAAAATTGATTTTTATCTAATTGAATTAAAATATTTTTAAAATGAAAATACATTATTTTAGGATTCTGGAACACAGACTGATGTACAAACGCAGGTTCTTTTATCAAAAACTGCTGAAGAATTACAGAATAATTATTTTGTAAAAGAAGAAGCAATAAATACTCAACAGTTTCATAATTCATTGTCAAATGAAGCTTACAATCCAGAAGGACAGCCTAATGCAGTTGTCACATCGATAGAATCAGCCATGCCCTCTGTAAATGTGCCGATGTCAAGTGAAGAGGAAAAACTCTTCAATTGTCATCTTGATTTTGACGAACAGTCCAAGGATGTCAGTAAAGATACTGAAGTGGTCTGTGAAGTACCCTGTGATACTGAGACAGTAACATGTACACAAGAATTAATTCCAGTTTCTACAAATTTAATTGATAATGTTTGTACTATAGAAGCAGATATTGCTAATAATGAGAATGGAGTAAAAAATGATGTCAGTTACTTCACTTACATTACAAAAGAAGATGAAATGATGGGAGACAATAGTAGCTTAGAAAAGCAATCAACGGTAGAAGAAAAATCAAAAGTACCACAAAATAATAGCTTTGAAAGCGAAGAAGTGGAAGGTAATTACTTTGAAGCAGAAAATGATTCTCAGGGTCCAGAGGAAACAAAATTTAAGTGCGAAATTTGCCCAAAAGTATACACCACTCAGAAGGGCTTAAAAAAGCATCAACTGAGTCATGAAAAGCAGCACAAGTGTGATATCTGTTCAAAAAGTTTCTGTAAATTGGAAAATCTTGAAAGGCATAAAAATGTTCACACTGTGAAGCCGCACGCCTGTCAGCTGTGTCACGCCAGTTTTTCCAAATCCGAAAGCCTCGCCAAACATTTGAAATCTCACTCCGAAAAAGCGAGTGAAGTTGGTAAACTAACGGCCACCGAAAACGAGAAAGAAGTGGACATGAAAATCACTCCAAAGCACGAGGAAGACTCGGACGACGACGGTGGAAATTTAAACGAACCCGACGGCTTCGAGAACGCACCTGAGCTGTTCAAATGCGACGAATGTGGTCAGTACTGCTCCTCGCTGAAGAATTTGAAGCGTCACGCCCTCATCCACGGTGAGAGAAAGTACTCCTGCACGGTGTGCAAAAAGTGGTTTTTTCGACCGGACACCTTAAAGAAGCACGCCGAGAGGCACGGCCACGGCCTCCTGGACAATCTGTCGGACGACAACAAGCTGTACGACTCGGATGACGATCCGTTCCCCAACAGCTCGAGCAACGGCGCGACGGACGGCGACGGCGCTAAAAAGGAGGAGAGCGGCGACGAGGGCAACGGCGACTACAAGTGCCAGCACTGCGACAAGGTGATGGCGTCGAAGAAGGGCCTGCGCAGGCACGTGGCCATGCACAAGCCGAAGCCCGAGCCGGCGGTCTGCGAGGTGTGCAAGAAGGTGTGCGCGAGCCGGGCTCGCCTCACCATCCACCAGAAGACCCACAACAAGCCGAAGGAGAAGGTGCCGCGCGAGTACCTCTGCCACATCTGCAGCAAGGTGTATCCGAGCAACTCGTCGCTGACCTATCACATGCGCACCCACACGGGCGTCAAGCCCCACGTGTGCAAGACCTGCAACAGCGGCTTCACCACGACCACCAGCCTGGCTAATCACATACGCATCCACACGGGCGACAAGCCCTTCGTCTGCCACGTGTGCAGCGCGGCCTTCGCCGTGAGCTCGGCCTTCCGCCGGCACCTGACTCGCCACACCGGCGAGGCCAACTACCACTGCAAGACCTGCGGCAAGGCCTTCAAGCGGCTGAGTACCCTGAAGGAGCACACCTACACGCATTCCGGCGAGAAGCCCTACGTGTGCAAGACCTGCGGCGCGGCCTACAGCCACAGCGGCAGCCTCTTCGCCCACCAGAAACGCTGCAGGGTGCAGTACACCGAGGTGGTGGTGGAGGATCACCATCACACTATGGCACACCACATACACGTTAACAATGTGCAATCCGCGGTGCGCTCGCTTGCTGTGATAGGCCAAATGTTTTGAGGGAGGGCCGACTGTACTCTCCTCGAGACAGACACGTCCACGAATTTTATTGTTGACTGACGGATGCGGACTTTCGAGATGCGCAGAGCCATTTGCTGGACGCATTTTTTTTCTCCTTTTTACACGATCATGTTATCTCTATTTTTTTCTTAGTCCCTTTTTCTTAGTCTTATTATTATCGTACTTTATAATGTGAAGTGATGAGCGGCTTTTTTACAGTTATTTTTAGTTAAGAAGTACTAATGATTCTTATTGTAAAATAATGAAATAAATATTTAATAATATGAAAATTTAAATTCGACTTTAATTTATAACGACGCTTACATTTACAATTATATTAAAAAAAACGTAAATATTGTGTAGAGCAATGTTTTTGGTATTAAAATTATTGACATTATTTTAATATAACGATATTCTTATTTCACTCGCGACTTCGAAATCGATTAATTCAATAAATTAATCATAGCAATCGTCTTTTACGAGTCATCTGGAAAATTGCGCTTTTTCTTTAAAACTCGATATCGACGCCAAACCGAAGCTCTAGTTCTTTTTAAAATTGATGCTAATTCTGCAAATTTTCGATCTCTTTCATGATCAGAGACTTTGTAACGCCGTATATATTCTATTATAATGTCATCTTCTCTTGTACTATACCTGTAAATTATTTAATTTTTTAATATTGAAAAGAAATCAAATTATTTATATTTCTATAAACAATTAATTTACCTGGATACTTTGTGTGGATCGTACAGCACTTTAAACCTGTTGAAAACACTATTCAAAGATCTGTTGTTAAGCCCATTCGCTAAAAATTGAATGAATTTCATTCGTTGCTTAAAGTCTATAAATTCTACTTTATTTTTATATCTCATTTGCAAAAATGGCGTTGGGTTTTTTTCGTTCCACTCATTTGCCTGGAATAAATATAATATAAATGTAAATCTTATAAAAATAATAAAAAAAAAATCGTAAAATTTAGGACATTTGTATATTACGTACAATGCAAAAGTCCTTCCAATTTCTCCTAAGTATTTTGTTTTCTTGCGGTAAGTATTTTCCTGTTCTTAATTCAGCATATTTCTTAAACTCTGCTTTTTCCTCTTTAGTTAATGCACGAGTTCCTGCACACTTCTCAACTTTATGCTGTGGCAGAACATTATGTTTAAGTTTTATATACAAGTTTACTAATTTCTGAAAGTAAATGAATTAATAATTATTTGAACAGTTAATTATGTAATTTTATATTATATTGTAAGTACCAGTTTTTCTTCGGGAGATAGTCGACATTTTGAAGGATGTGTCATTACTGCACATTGTTCATCATCATCTATTAAACTACCATCTGAGTCATATTTTAACTCCATATCATCTTCACAATCATCATCGTCATCTTCGTCAAGTGCTAAACTAAACTGATGATTACTTTTTTCATTGCTAATTTCCTTTTTTGTTTGCTCCTCCATTTTTATTTTCTTTGGACCTAGTATTATAAAACTATTATTAAAATACTTGTTTAATTAAAGAAAATAAATTCTAGTACTTTTCCATTTAATGCTTATTTTAAAGTTATTACTTTTGTCTCCCTTGGAAGTCTCTTCTTTCCATTTGATTGCAATTTTCCTTTTTAAACCTAATATTATAAAACCATTATTAAAATATATTACTTTTTTAGAAAATAAATTATTTACAATATTCAATTATTACTTTTTTTTTCTTTCTCTTCAGTTTCACTTTCCTCTTCAGATTGTTCATCCGATACTTGTCTATCCTCTTTTTCTTTTTCTCCGACTCTTTTCATTTTTGGACCTACTAATAAATGTGAAACTGACATGCAACCATCTGTAAAAGTCTTTTTGTTAGCTTTTTATTAAAAATTTGAATAAAAACATAAATTATGATTTTAAATCATTACTTTTTTTTCCTTTTTCTTTAGTTTCACTTTCCTCTTCTGATTCTTCATCAGTTACTTGTTTATCTACTTGTACTTCTTCATTTTCTACTTCATCATCTTCGACCTCTTCTTCCTCTTCTTTTTCTCTTACTTTTTTCTTTTTAGGACCTGTCAAAATTAAACCGTTTAATGAACCTTTTGTTTACTGTTTGTTGAGTTTAATAGTTTAATAATTTAAAAATGTGAATAGACACACCGAAAAATAAATTATTTATAATTTTAATAATTTATTATAAATGCAAATAGACACTCTAAAAAATAAATTATTTATAATTTTAAATCATTACCTTTTCTTTCTTCAATTTCACTTTGATCCTCTGATTCATCTGTTATTTGTTTATCTTCCTCTGCTTTATCTTGGGACTCCTCTTTGTCTTCTTCTTCTTCATCGTCGACCTCTTCTTCCTCTTCTTTTTCTCTTACTTTTTTCTTTTTAGGACCCATCAAAATGAAACTGTTTATGAACGGACCTGTCAAAATGAAAAACATAATGAACCTTTTGTTTACTGTTTGTTACAAAGTTTAATAATTTATAAATGAGAATAGACACACCAAAAAATAAATTATTTATAATTTTAAATCATTACCTCTTCTTACTTCAATTTCACTTTGATCCTCTGATTCATCTGTTATTTGTTTATCCTCCTCTGCTTCATCTTCGGAATCCTCTTTGACTTCTTCTTCTTCGTCGTCGACCTCTTCTTCCTTTTCTTTTTCTCTTATTTTTTTCTTTTTAGGACCTGTCAAAGTTAAACCACTTAATGAACCTTTTGTTTACTGTTTGTTGAAAAGTTTAGTAGTTTAATAATTTATAAATGCGAATAGACACACCGAAAAATAAATTATTTATAATTTTAAATCATTACCTTTTCTTACTTCAATTTCACTTTGATCCTCTTTGTCTTCTTCTTCATCGTCAACTTCTTCTTCCTCTTCTTCTTCTTGTCTCACTTTCTGTTTTTTTGGATCTATTAACATAAAACCGTTCATAAAAAAATGTTTGTTAACTTTTAAGAACAAAATTGTTATACGTTGGACTATTGTACCATCTAATGCATTGCTTTAATTGTATTGTATTTCAAATTTTTAACTAAACAAAAACGACAATTGTGGATGTAGCAAAAATAGTAGTTTCTAAACCACCTATAACTTTATTAACAAAAATTTACGCGTGCTTGACAATTTTGTTTACACCGAAAGGTTAGAATTATCTTACTGTTTACAAGTGCACTACATACTTACTCATTTCAATATCTGAAGAATATTCAAATCCTGTCTAAAATTTAAACATTAACATGAAATTGTTTTGAGTAAAGTAAGAATGTATTTATAACAATCAGTGAAATAATCAAAAAATTCTCAAAAACACTTGATTCTTATGCCATGTGCGCAATCCACTGATGTGCTGCGGCCATGTTGTGCATATATAGATATATACAGGTGCTTGCGTACAGCATAAATCTGATACAGTAGTGGTGATTTAATGTATTGTGGTATTGTAAAAATGTTTGAATGTGCGCGCCGTGCGATGTGTGTGCCGGACGGACTGCCGGTTGTCTTGTCTGCACATGTAGATACTTTCATACTTGGAGTCATGGCCTGGTGCCAATACCCTTAGGAAGAAAAAAATACAGATACCAAGAATACAGATTTAATATTTATTTATTAATATTATCTATTAAAAATTAAGAACCGCAAAATCGACAAGACGCTGTGTCGTGTAATCTCACCACTTGATTGAGATTTAAAATATAACAAGTCAGATATTAATTAATCAAATAGCATATTGTTATCGAATCAAAATTAACAAATTAAATTAAATAACAAATGAAACTCTTTTTATCGTTACAGGAAATTCTTTTACAAGTGCATGGAAGAAGCAACATTTTATTATGCACTGTAAAATTAAGTGCATCTGAAATTTTTTAAGAAAGAACTCAATCTTATTTTATTCTTTATCAAAGTTGTTTTTGTCGTACAAAAGATCTCACAGTATCGTAAAATGATAAGATAAGATTTTGAAAGAATAACATGCTAAGTTTCAGAAAATATTTCACGCAGTTATAATAATTTTCTGACTGTGAAACACTGTACTGTAACGATGCAGAGTTTTGGATTTATTTTATTGCTGTGTTTTTCTGCGATCTCTATTTCTGCGGAGTCTTACTACGTTGTTTCTGCAGAAGAAGAAAAACTCAGAGTTCCCAGATTTAGCGACAGTCTAAATGGTGATCAAAGATATGAACCTACTTGGGAAAGTCTAGACAGTCGTCCCTTGCCACCTTGGTTTGACAATGTCAAATTTGGAATCTTCATTCACTGGGGAGTTTTTAGCGTCCCAAGTTTTGGCTCCGAATGGTTTTGGATCAATTGGAAATGTGAGTTATGTAACTTTTTGTTATATAATTTTGCAAGGGACTTAAATGTTTAATTTATATTTTGTATTTTTTTTTAAGCTGGAGTTGAAAAATACAACAAATTTATGGAAGAAAGATATGCACCTGGCTTTACATACCAAGAGTTTGCTAAGGAATTCACAGCTGAATTTTTCAATGCCACTCAATGGAGTGAGATTTTTGAAGCATCTGGTGCAAAGTACATTGTATTGACGAGTAAACATCACGAAGGTTACACACTTTGGCCATCCAAGTATTCCTTCAGCTGGAATTCTGTTGATGTTGGTCCTAAAAAAGATTTAATAGGTGAATAATATTTGTTAAAATTTTCTATTTAGTAAAATTTTATTTTATTTAAAAAAAAAACTATTTTTTAAACTGATATGTTACATTTATATTTTTAGGGGAATTGTCAGAAGCAATAAGGAAAAACACTAAATTAAGATTTGGTCTTTATCACTCTTTATTTGAGTGGTTTAATCCATTGTATTTACATGACAAAAGTAATAACTTCACAACTGATCTGTTTGTTACTAATAAAGTTCTACCAGAAATGAAAGAACTGATTAATCAATACAAGCCAGAAATTTTGTGGTCAGATGGTGATTGGGAAACAACTGAGGAATATTGGAAATCAAAAGAATTTTTAGCTTGGCTGTACAATGATAGTCCTGTTAGAGACACTGTTGTAGCTAATGATCGTTGGGGTCAAAACACTGGTTGCAAACATGGAGATTTTTATAATTGTCAAGATCGATACAATCCTGGTAAATTGGCATATATTAATATTATATGTACATTCATGTATATTTATTATTTATAGTTTACTATTATCTATTTGCAAATAATTTTTAATTCTTTAGGTATTTTACAAAAACATAAATGGGAAAATGCAATGACTATTGATAAAAAATCGTGGGGTTTCCGAAGAAATGCTCCTTTGTCTGATTACTTCACTTTAGAAGAGCTTGTCAAAGAATTGGTAATCACTGTGAGTACTGGAGGAAATTTATTAATGAATGTTGGTCCAACAAAAGACGGTGTAATACCAGTTATATTTGAAGAAAGATTACGTGGAATGGGTGTGTAAAATATGAATATTTATTTATTTAAAATATAAATGTCTTCAAAAATTTATTTTTATCTATAAAGCTGTACCTTTTAGGTCGTTGGTTGAAGACCAATGGTGAAGCTATTTATGGATCTAGACCATGGATTCTGCAAAACGACACGTTAACAGGAGATGTATGGTACACTCAGCAGCCTGGAATCATCTATGCTACCTTACTCTCTTGGCCAGTGGCTAATACTTTGTATTTAGCTAACACTATAAAATTCAAAAGTGAAACCAAAATCGAGATTCTTAGTACCCAGGAAACTGTCAAAGTAAGTATTCCTTTAAACAAAAAATACAAAAATGCCTCCACCTTATTAATCAACAAAAATTTTTTAGTGGAAACAAACATCGAAATCTATTCAAATATATTTGCCATCTAATGCACACAAAGGAGAACCAGCATGGGTTTTAAAAATTACGAACGTGGATTAATTATAACACATAATTAGATCTTTTTTATAACTTTTTTAATGTATCATTTATATTTGAAAAAATCTGTACATAAACAGTACAAAATATAATTCTTTTTAAATTCATACACTATATAAATTCAATAACATAAATGCTGTGCGGCATAGTAGTTAGTCTTATTCATCACAAGTTATTTTTCTCAGTCAGGAGCTTCTTATCACTTTAAATCTGAGATACCTCGTACAAGTAGGCTCCTAGCAACTTGGTCTAAAAAAAAATAATATTTATTTAGAAATTGTACTTAGTTCTCGCAACAACAGACCTTTGACAATTCATTTTTTGTAAGGAAAAAGCAAAAATATGATATACTCACTCCCTCGATGTAATTGCGAACGTTGAGCTTCTCGTTCTGCGAGTGGGCGCCGTCGTCGCCGCTACCCACGGGCAGCAGCAGGACGTTCTTACCGGTGACCTCCTGGAAGGTGAGAGTAATGGGTATGGAGCCGCCCTCGCGCGTGCAGTCGGGGTCGACGTTGTAAACGTGCTTGGTGGCGGTGCGCGCGGCCACGTAGTGCGGGTGGTCGGGATTCGCGGACCAGGGCCGGCCTCCGTGGCTCATGGACAGCTTGATCTGGTTGGGACTGGCTCTGTTCTTCCACACCTTGTCTATGTGCGCAGCTACCTTCTTCTCCACTTCCTCCGGCGACATGTCCGGCACGATTCTCAGGGAGAATTTACCGATCACTGTGCCGGGGATCACGGTCTTCTCGCCAGGCTCGTAGAACGCGCCCTCGATTCCGTGCAGCGAGAGAGTTGGGTTGCGCCAGCGGTGCATTAACAATTGTTTCTAAAATTAATGGATAAAAGAACGATGAATTTTTTATTCATTTGAGAATAATATTATTAATCAGTAGAGGATGTATGTACCTTATCTTCATTGTGAGCCAATTTGGTGGCTCCACAAGTGTTTCTGTAGTCATCAACATCAAATTCGATAGTGTCATACATTTTCAACTCCTCAGGAGTTACTTTAGCGACATTGTCATAAATTCCATCGATTTGAATTTTACCGTTGACATCTACCAAAGTGTTCATGAGGTAGATTAAATCAGTCATTGCTTCGTGAACAGTACCTCCAAAGGTACCACTGTGAAGGTCCCTTGAGGCACAAGTTACCTTTAATTGGAAGTAAACAATTCCTCGAAGACCATAAGTGATGCAAGGTTTTGTGGTTCCTAGCCAGTAGTTATCAGATATGCAGACATAGTCTACTCCCTTTAGGAAAGAATCCTTTCGAGACCAAAGTAACTCCTCAAGACCTTCACTGCCACTTTCTTCCATTCCTTCAAAAACAAACTGAAAAGAAAGTTATTAAATTAACTTAAAATTTTTTTGTTTTAATAAACATTTAAAAATATGTAAATTTAGCTCACCTTCACATTAACAGGAATGTCTTCTCCAAGAGCCTGATAAGCCTGGAGGGCATGCAGCC
Source organism: Eurytoma adleriae (assembly GCA_900480045.1). Taxonomy (NCBI): domain Eukaryota; kingdom Metazoa; phylum Arthropoda; class Insecta; order Hymenoptera; family Eurytomidae; genus Eurytoma; species Eurytoma adleriae. Next base: position 7,470 of record UXGC01001763.1, on the reverse strand, counting down.
AGCAAAGGACTGGCCCTTTGTCATCAGTACTCCCTCTGCCGTACAATTTATCATCTTTTTCAACGAGTGTGAATGGCTCGGTGTCCCATCCATCATCCTTCAAAGCAGGCTGAACATCCAAGTGACCATAAATTAGAACAGTCTTTTTCTTGGCATCCGTGCCCAGGGTTCCAAGTAGAACAGGTGGCAGAGGAATTTCCTTTCCACTGTGAAGCTTTTGAGTACCGATGTCAGCCAATTCGGTTGTAGCACCAAGCTGTTTAAACTGGTTCTCTGCCCACTGCATCATTTTGGTAATCTCCTTTCTGCTTTCCGGCCATGCTGAGACAGACTTGATAGCCACTGCCTCTCGCAGATTCTCTATGTACTTGACTTTATTGCTATCGATGTGCCTGCGTATAAAGGTTGAATTAATTAAGATAAAAATATTACATGATATATTTGACATCTTCTTAATTATTCATGCATCATTGGTAAATTGATAATTAGTGAAGTACGAAGCAAATAAGTAATACTTGTTATAAAATTTCAAGTAAGAGAATAACGTAAAATATTTTAAAACAAGATGATAATTAGTAAAAATGTATCCAAAAAATATGAAAATTAATTAAAGTAATAAATTAAACTAATAGGAAAATTAATGAAAGTCAATAACTTTCTTCATGACGATTCAGATACTAATTATTCTTTTATTAATTACTATACCAAAATTTCCTGACAGAAAATAAATGTACTCACTTGAAAAGTTTGACCAAAGTCGAGGGAAGAGCCATTTTCTCAACGAGTTCCAAACTCCCACAAGGAAAAAATACTCAAAAAGCCGAGTGTGCACTCGGAGAGACGAGCCGTCGATTCGATGATTCGCCGGTGGAATAAATAGGCGTCGCTTCGCAAAGACAAAGCACTTCAGTTTTTATCTTATCACCGGCGCATTCCTCCAACTACACAGTTTCGAGGGAAGCCGACTGTACAATTTTATTCAATGTCACAAGTTAAATTCCACTTATACTTACTCGCCCGCACCACTTTACAGACTGACTGACGTTGACAAAGTGGCACTGTATCCCTATATATATGTATGTGCATCTATACTACAGTACATGCTGCAAATAATATAGTAATTTTTCGTATAGAAAAAAATCAGCTGACCATTAGAAACAAAAGATGAGTTCACTGAACCTGAAAATAACGAAGTTTAAAGTACGTTACAGTACTAATTCGAGGGCATTTAAACAACAGTGGTGTACCTTTAAATTTTTTTCAAATGTTTACAACGATAGAAGCAGTTTGCCGCATGACCGGCGGAGCCGCGAGTTTACAGCGAGTCGCGCATCTTATCTTCTCAAAAGACGCGTCCCGCATTCAAATGGACAGTACAAACGATCTTCGTGGTGGACTGTGGGTGTAAGCCGTGTACCAATGGAGGGACTCCGGCGCGCGCGGGATAGGCCGGCTGAAGACCCCCGGGGCGCAGCCTATGTAATTTTCACACGTAAACAGTACACGCAGATAGCTGCCTAATCGGCGCCTGCGAAGGAGCCTATACACGTTGACACTTCGGTTTCAAGTGCACACTCGGCACGGACTCCCCCGAGACTGCGGCTTTTTCTTCGAGCGAATTTACTGCGGCGATTTCGGCTGATCGGGAGGTACTGATCGCTACGAGATACTCGGTATATTGAGGCGAAGGAAGCGTAACTTAACCAAACGGTAAGCGGTGTTTATGGTTTAAGTTTGAAAAGGGTGTTTTCCTTTTGGAGAACATATGTTTTTTGCGGTTGACAAAGTTGCAGTTTATGAATTGAAGCAGTTGCTTATCTGGTATTGTATGTTTTTAGCCATCATGTCTGGAAAATTGACTGCCAAGGATATAAGGGATAAGCTGGACGATGAGACTCTGGACCTTAGCCTTTGTGACTTAGTAGAAGTGCCTGTGAAAGAAATTGTAAGTAATTTTCAATATTATACTTCGTTTCGAGAGCATTAGGTATTAAAATATTTTATGCTTTCATCTTTAGTCTACCGTTAAAAGATTTTCTCATTTGGATCTGTCTAATAATGCCCTTGTTACCTTACCTGTAAGTATAGTGACACATTCAATATTCAATGAAAAGTCTAGAAAAAGATCTTACAAGAAAATAATTTGTATTCGCAGAAAACTTTTGCAACCTTGACACAAATAGTAAAACTAGATTTAAGCAAAAATATGCTGACAGAAATTCCTGAAAATTTTGGTGAATTGAAGCAATTGAGGCATTTAGATTTGTACAGTAATAAAATTAGTAGACTACCATTGAGTCTTGGTGAATTGAAAAATTTAAAATGGTTAGATTTAAAAGAGAATCCATTAACACCTGCAGTAGCTAGCATTGCCGGGCCGTGCAGCAATGCTAGCGAGTGTCAGGCTTGTGCGAGGAACATTGTTAATTACCTTGCCAATGTTAAAATGACTATTGATGAAGAAAAGCAGCGCCGCCTTACTGCTGTGCAAGGTAAAATACTTAATTTTATTTTGCTTCATTTAAGTATTATTATTATCTAATGATTCTAATTATTTTTCAATTATTTTTAGAAGTAGAAAAAATTGCGGCTAATAATAAGAAGGAATCAAAAAAGAAGAAGAAGACAGCAGAGAAAAAGACTTCTGAGAAAGATAAATCTCCAAAAGTAAAGAAAGAGCAATCACTGGATAAAAATCATGTATCTAAATCACCTAAATCTAAGTCAGCAGGTGCAAATTTATATTATAGTAGTAAATCAACAGACTCAAGTGGTAACATTTTATTTTATATTTTTACATCTACTTTTTTTCTAATTTATATTTTCATATAAAAAAAAATATTAATTGTAGGTGGTGTCGTAAGTCTTTTATGCAAAGCGTTTGCTTCACTCATCATGTGGTCAGCTTTCTTTGCTCTATTAACAATCACAATTGTGGCTATCTTTCCACTATATGATGAGCAACGATCGGAGGAATTCTTCAAATACGTTGAGACTCAAACAGGTTTACCGGTAAAACTTTATCACAATGAAGGTATTAGACTATTAGAGACTTTCATTGATAAAACCAAATTATGGACCAACCATACTCGAGAGCTGCTGGAAAAAACTTATCAACAATACTTTGTTGAAGAATCATCTGCAAGCAAGAAGAAGTTTTAAAGAAATTTGTTCTCAGTTAGTGGTGCTCTTTTTTATTTTTGAAAACAAGCGAACAAACTAATTAATTTTACGCGAGACCTATTTTGCAATACTTTTAGTGACTTCTAATTTCTTTCTTTTGAAAGAATGCACTTTTGCCACTAAGTGGCAGTAAGCATCACCTTTTAACATCACATTTGATAAATTTTTTAATTTTAATTAATTTTTAATAGGTTCTTGTGCATTTATTAAGTTTTCTACTATTTCTACATTCCAAATTTTAATGAAAAAGTATGTGCATAATAAAAAAGGCAGACGTTAAATGTACGATAGATTGCTATTGCTGCTATGATTTTTTCGGAGATCATTTTGACTTTTTGACACTATCTAGTTTAACGCAAAAATATTATATGCTAGACGAAAAGAGAGGAAGAGAGAGTTGTTTCTTCAAGAATTGAATTATGAAACTTACTTTAAATATTATACTTTGTTTTTTTGGGACTATACAGGATTGCACCTTTTATGTGTTCGTAGCTCATTATTCATAAAAGTTCTAATTTGTTTCACATCTACTTTGCTTTATTTCAATGACAAACTATGGCAAGAGTAAATCTGTTGTTCATTTAACAACTGCTTAATAAAAATGTTATTTACATTGTTACAAGTAAAAATGATCATTTTTCTTGCAGTTATTCTTATATATAAAAAAAAACTGTTCTTCCTATACAACCGTAAAACCCGACGTTATATTAGTGACGTAGTCTAAATAAAATTAATTAAATTATATAACGAAATGTTTTTGTACACGCGAAGCTGAAATAAGACAGTCGAAAGGATTTTCTTATAGAAAGTTTATATGTAGTGTATAGACAATCGAGTAAGTTTAGTGCATACGAATCTAAGAAATCGTCTTTGAAGACTGTCCATTAAATTATCGCTCGAGTTTTTAGCGCAGGAAAAGGTAGCGGTGCATGTAAATACAAGGTTAAAAAAAAGAAATTAGTGTATTTTCTATATTCCTATATCAGTACATTGTACACGTTATATTCTTAGATAATAAGTGGTGATCACGAAATTTATATTTAAAATTTTTCTATTTAAGTAGCACTAGATATTTTTAGCTAATAAAAAATAAATTGTAAATAAATATCTTTGCTTTCTTAAATTGCTGCCTTTGTATATTTTCATGTATTCCTTATCTCGCATGAAATTACCACACAGTTTATACCGACATTAGAGCTTCTGTCCAATCCAAAGCAAATTTGTAAGTTTAGCCAGTACATTATTACAAATGAGTTTCTATAACGAAAAAAGGCTTACAAAAAAAAAGCAAAAGTACACTTCGTAAGGTGGTCGATCGATTTTTAGATAAAATATATCCGATAGAAACATTGAAACACTTGCAACAAACACATGTGAAACAATTCGATTTAGAAGGATATACCCGAATAGACAGCGCGTGGAAATATCAAATGAGATCGAAGTTAACGTCTCTTTTGAAATTTCATTTGCAATTTTAAAGTAATTTAAAAACTTTATAATTTTTTAATTAAAAATTTTTTTATACTTCAAAAACGTAGTTATTACCTCATGTTAAAATAAGTTGCAAATGAAAATTCGTAGTTTCTACAAATAAATGTCTTGCAAAATGCGTACTAATCATAAGATGATCACACACCTGCTCTGAGATAAATGATCTAATAAAAATTTCTCTGTTTCTTTGAAAAGGGGTACAGACTTGACCTGTGCTATGCAGCACACCAAAAATTCTTACAGGTCGAGTCTGTCCTCCTCTGATAATTTTCCTCGGTGGCAGAAACTTTGTTACACCTTCATCAAAAAGACTGACCAGCAATTCCGCGAAGGGGGTTGAAGAACGAAAAGTTGTGCATTTTTTTGCGTGTTTCCCACTCCATCGAATAAAGAGTAGTCTAATTATCGTATAATTTCTATTTCGGCTATTTCTTGAACTGCAGCAAAACTTTCTCCCCTTTCCACGTCTATTATCTTGCAATTTCTATCTCGCTTATTCCTTGAATAAGTAAAAGATGTATAGATACCGGAATAAAGAAAGGGGAAAAAGTTGTACTGCAATAGAAACTATAATATAATTACACCTCACAAAGGTGTACCACTGTACAAAGAACACTGTAAAACTTTTCGATGCGCACTTCAAATTGCTTTCCCTTTTTTATCCAGTGCCCACATTGTGGTGAGCATAAGAATGCATTGTCGCCTATTATAGATACCGGAAAAAAGAAAGGGGAGAAAGTTTGCGCTGCAGTTCGAGAAATAACAGAAATAGAAATTATAAGATAATTCGCCTCCCTTTATATACGATGGAGTGCAATGAACGATGTACAAATTTTGTATGTTCACTTCATGGAATAAAATTGTTCTACACGTTTCCATGATGAAGGTACATGAAGTTTCTGCCTAAGACGTACGATCGGGATGATATTATCTTACGATGGGATACGTTTATTTTAGGTATAGACATTGTAGAAGCGAATTTGTAATTCCGCCATAGCTAAAAGTGTACTGCTCAATAGATGCACTCATAATAGAAATTTAAAGACAATAGACTCCCATCACGATGAATATTGGGAATAAATGCAAGCATCAATGCACATAATTTGTTACCCTATTTTTCATAGGAAAAGAAAATACAGAAACAAGTGTAACGTCAAAATTGCAGTGGGCGAATTTAAGCCGAGCATTGACCCTGAAAATAACTGGAACGCGAAGAATTCATGCAAATTTCGGATTATTAGTAAAGTACTTACTTCCTTCGAGATGAGCGCATCGTATATATATAGCAATAAGCATATGTAAATTAGGCCTGCACAGTTTGCGCGCTGGCGCGTAGGATTTGCGAAAGAATATTTTGGATACGGTGATCACCTGTAACTTGAGCTGCGTGTGGAAAAAGTAATCTAATGACCCGCATACAGTGAAATTGTTTTGGATTTTTTAGAAACAACATAATATTTGTTGCGTATATTTGTTGGTTTATAAAAAAAATGTTTGACCTATCAACCATGCCGCTTAGGATTTTTTCCTCCATGGTGAACCTAATTTTGATCTTCACCAGATAATTTTGATCTATCAGATATGCATCCTTATAAGAGTTTAGGTTTAGATGTCAGTGTTTTAGGTTTTAGGTTTTAGGATTTAGGTTTAGGTTTTAGGGTTTCATGGTGGTTTAGGATTTTATATTTTAGAATTAAAAGAGAATTACGTTTATTACATAAGGGGGATAGGCCAATATGACTTACAAATCATAATGCAGTTCTTTTGGAAGTAAACTTCGTAAGAAAAAATCGAGAACATTATTTTTATATATACTTGCCTCGATTAATTGAAAATAACATTTTTTAAAGAGAATATTTATTATAGTTCGTTACTTTTTTTATATTTTTTTGTCAATAATTTTATCTGTTTTTTGTGTATTACCTATATTTTTTTAATTATTTACATACTAATGCTTAACCATTTTACATTAACATGTCAGTTTTCATTAGTTACGGTTTGCAGTAATAAGAAATACGAAATAGTAGTGTTTATAATCTAAAAAAGAAACAAGTATTAAATAAATTTTCAAAAGTCAAATTATTATATGTTAATATTTTAAAAAATCTTAAATTTTAACCTTTGCAAACATATCCATTGTTATAACGAAAAACTTTTTAAAATTTAAAACAATCGGTTTTTGCATTCTAATCATCAGTATACTTTTCATTAATTGTAAATCGCCGGATGTGGCCCAATTTGATCTGTACACAGCATCCAAACAGTTCTCACTCTATTTCAATCACATATTTAAATTATCAGTAAAAAAAATTTAACGATAAATAAGTTCAATTTTGAGCTTGAAGTTTCTCCAGTATTAAATTGATAAAAATAAAAAAATACTGATCGAATTACGCCCTTTTTTGTTTAAGGGAGAAACATTTACATACATATTAATTGGGACTTTGCAAGAAAAAGTCCATGCATTAAATCAGTAAAATAGAATATGAAAATAGTACATTATTTTTTGTTGCGACGTGTGGAAAGCTCGATTTTGAATGCACGCATTTTGTCGAGCGTGCGGAAAAACGGGCTTTCCGCACGGAGTGGCGAAATAGTATATTACACAACTAGGGAGGAAAAGTAAAGAATGTCGCAAATCGCATGTAAATTGTCACCCAAGGCGAAGCCGAGGGTGATAAACATGCGATTTGAGGCTTTCTTTATTTACTCCCGTGTGGTGTATACTATTTTTTTGCCTAGCGAGGCCGAAAGGACAACCTTCGCGATCGGGTGCCGGGAGCGAAAGTGGTACTT
>UXGC01001762.1:0-11964 GCA_900480045.1 Eurytoma adleriae | reverse complement strand
GCCATGACTTGACGGTAACTAAACGGTTGCTGCCCATTTTCCATTTTTATCATGGCATTCATCAGACGTGAAAGCACCGCCGGATCATGAAGATCTAACGCTTGTGACGGATTAAACCCCGTCTGCCCGGAAACCATACGGATATAGGACGCGGTATTATTGCCGGCTCGACGCGGGGCATATTTTTTTACCAGCTCGTCAATACGGTTGATCCCCTTGTCGGCATCCAGCATCAATTGCCGTGACATCGCGGCCAGTCCATCATGCATATTGGCAAACTGGGCGTACACATGACCATTACCGAAATCCTGTCCAGTAGTATTCGGTGCTGCCGTCAAATTACCGGGATTATGGTTACGAAAACCGCGCCGATACGGGTCGTAATGGTTATCCTGCACCCATCCATCAGGAACCGGAATATTATCGGCTAATGGCGGGGGACTATTCTTGACCTGAGGGTGTTGTTTTTGCCATTTGGCGTAGGCTTTTTCGATTTCATCGGTCATTAATCCAAAGTCGATGGCAATCTGACTGCCCGTACCTAATTGCTGATAAAATTCGGGCGTATTATAAGCCCAGCGCAGGATATCCGCTTCATTACCGCGTGAAAACCCCAATGTTTTCATGATTGCGGCGTTATCCGGTCCATAGGTGAGCATATCCTGCACACCCCCTAAGATATCGACGACCGAATCATCGGCAAAAAAACGATTAAGGGTATCTGCAAACTGGGTTTTTCGACCTGTCCAGGTGGCGCTTAACGCGTTAAGCTGGGTATCCAGTCGATTGAGCTTTTCAATCGTTTCATCATCCCGGGTTAAGCCCGTTTTATCCGACATGGCCAGACGTTCATTGAGTTTTCCTTCTCGTAGTAAACCCAATAAATCATCATCAAGACCCCATTTTTGCTTCAGTTCAGCATTGCGATATTCCGGCACGGTTTTGATGGCGACTTCTAATCGACGTAAGGTTGCCGTTAAATCGACCTTATCCTCCTTACCTTTAATAATTTCGCCACCCCTGCTTCGGATAGCGGCCAATAGCGCATTATTATTACCCCGAATAGCGGCGTTTAGTGTGTTATAGTAGCTTTCAATCGATCCACGGGCGCTATTCTCATCGACACCCCGCTGAATTAAGGTCCCTGTTAATCGGGTATTTTCGGCAACGGTCATGCCACTACTTTTCGCTGAGTGGGCAATATCCGTTGCTTTTCGCGCCTCTTCCGGTAGTTGAGAAACAAATTGCCCACCTAGATAGCCGACCATTCCGATCCCGCCCACTTTAGCTGCCAGTCCTAAATATTTCCCCGATAATTCGCCGACATTTTTAAGCGGTGGGATCATGTCGCCAATGCGCTGCGTACCATGGCGGGCAAACTCGGCAATTTCACGAATTTTATCGCCGACCACCCCCAGACTAGACGCTGTTTCATTATTCCCCAGCTGCAACTTTTCCCGCACGTCAGTCAATGTCGGTCTGAGCTTGTTTAATGCCAGTTCGATATGGGCAATTTCCCGACTGGCGTTATCATCGGCGGTTAATTCAAAATCAAAGCTGTTCGCCATAGTTTGATCTCCGTGAAAGTATCCGTCTGGCCTGATTTTCCCACCATATCAACCGGCTTTTCGGTAATTGCCAGGCTGCCATCGGATCCCATCGATAAAACCAGGTCAGGTCTGCGGCTAACTGCTGCCACTCGAGGAACGATTGAACGTCATAAAATCCAGTAGATAATCCCGACAAAGATTAAAATCAGTAATCGCCATTTTTTTGATTTCACTTTCCGGTACGGTGCTGACCAGACTTATTAATAATCGCATTGCCGGTAAGGAACTTTGTGAGCGACCTTGCACCTCATAAAATTGTTCTACCTGCATTAACACCGGTTCTTTTAACGTCAATTCTTCATAACGGATTTTGCCATCATTCGATTCAATGGGCGTACCCAGGGTAATTGTTTTTGTTTTTTCCAGCATGATTAGTTCTCCGTCACCGATCCGCCTTCCCAGCGAACCTCAAAAATCGCTTCTTCACTTTGTACTTCCTGGGTACGCACCGTCCACATGCCTTCACCGATAATCGTTTTGCCATTGGCCAGTTCAGAGACAACAGTAACGTCAGTCTGATCATTAAAATCCGCCACACTGGTTCCGCCTGAATCGCGGACGCGACAGGAAATAAACGGCGCATTGGGTTTTTCTTTATAGCCGTGTACGCCATCCATGCCGACCAAGGTCTCACGGGTAAAGCGTGACGGACTGTAGGTAAAATCCCCTGCCACCATAATCGTAATGCCATTCACTGTGACATAAGCGGTACCCGCCAGTCGATTTGCTGTACTTCCCATACTGTCCTCTTATCCCGTTTGTAACCGAAATTGATTTAACACCGCAAAAATGCGTAACTGATTGATGAGTGTCCCCGTCCACAACACATCCACACGATTAGGATTGTGGCGATTTTTCTCCACCTGTAACCCCTTGACAAAAGCCTCCGCATCCTGAACATAACCGTTGGTTGCCAGTCTTCGGTATTGCGCTATTAACTCAGCACGAATAATATTAGGGGTCACGATGGCGGAACCCGGTGCAAACCGTGTGCCGTTATCAGCCAGTTTCATACGGGCAAATTTGCCGGTGATTTGGCTGCGCATAAACCGTGAAACAAACATCAGCAAGAACACCGTTTCGACCTGTAGATAACTGTCATCCGCATCGCCGTAGTGATTTTTTTGATAGGTGGTAATGATATTTTCCACCTGAACCCGGTTATCATCGGCGACGGTAAAGGTTGAAATACCGCTATGTAATAGATTATTCCGTTCAATCAGCGTTAACTGTTTATCATCCGATGGGGGTAACACGCCGTTAATCACCAGGGTTTGTAACGGTCTGCCAGGGTCATTGCGCAAACTGCCGGCAATCGCCCCCACATACGCGGCACTCCATTGGTAGGTAGGTGAAGGCGAAGCCGTAACCCCCATCAAAGAGGCGTGCTGGTCATTGCGCTTTTCACCCCATTCAGCCAGTTGCCCATAGGTCCCTTTCACAGCGCTAAAACTATGACCGTAAAGTTGCTGATCCCATGACCATCGGCCGCCGTTATCCGATAAAAAGGTTTGCAGGGTGTTAAGTGAAGCGGTATCGGTATACGGATTGACAATAAAATCAAATCCCCTGTCTTTTAAGTTGGCTAATCCTGCCATTAAATCGGGTGCACCCGCGCCACCCGTTAACGGGGTAATATTGAGCGTCAGTCCCGCAGGCAATACCTCACCGCCCGCTTGCCCAAGGTAATTTAATCGCACATCAATCTCATTACCCAGGGCCCCTTTATTTTTTGCCGTGAGGATAACCTTATCCGCTTGTGCCTGTGCCGTCACGGGAAGAAGACGGCTCTCATTGATCGCGGTGGCTAAACGCCCGGCAAGAGTGGCGGGGGATTCGGTTGCCATCACCACGAGTTGCAGCCTTATCCCCGCAATATAAAGTGAAATCACGCCGGTATCCGTTGACCCATTAGTGATGGTCAGGCTACCGGATGCCGCGGTTTGCGTGGACGTATCGGCAAAAGGCAGTACCCATAATTCGGCCGCGACATCATTCTCAAAATAGGCTTTGGTCATCAGATGTAACACCGAACCCTGTCCAAACAAAGACGCTGCCTGGGTTACCGCGCTGATGCGTTCCGGCTGCCCATTTTTAGCGATCGTCTCGCCTGACATTTGGCCTATCAATAAGGTTCGTTGGGTTGTGTTGGCACTGTTGGCCATGGAATTATCAAATTCCACATAAAACAGCGGTACCCGCAAATTGGCGGGAACACGCGAAAAAGAGACGGACATTATTTCTGCTCCTTCGTTTTCTGCGGTGAAGGGATCGCCAGGCACACGTCACCGTCTTTCAGGCGGGCATGCCAAAAAGCGTTATCGGGGACGTCTAGCCCCGATTCAGGCAATAACTCGCCCCTGACCGGACACCGAACGCGACGGCCAGCGATGGGTTTAACAAACATAATTACTCCTCCTGGGAGGTTTCTAAATCGACATTAACCTGATGAAGGGGCGTCCCTTCCGGCATTGAAAATTTGACATCAATACCGTCAAGCGAGGCGGCAGTGACGGGATAAAATTCCTCGGGTCCCTGATAGTATTCAATATCCAAATCCATCAGCAGTTGCGCTAGATGGCCTTCACCCTCGGCGGATACCGCAATTTGCGAACGAATTTCCACAAACTGCTGGATTTCACGGGTCAGTTCATCATTATTGATGACCGCGCGTTCAATCTGCTCACGCAACGTTTCCAGTTGCTGCTCCGCTTCAAGGGCACCCTCACGCTCTTCGCCATCGAATGCCTGGACACGCCCACTGATACGAACGGTCGTCACCGTGTTAAACTGGGGAACATTACGGCCCAGTGATTTTTTATGATCAAAGGGCGTTTGTACCAGAATACAGGGATAATCATCCGTAAAAGTGGGCCAATCATAAGGCGAATAAACCCGGGTTTGCGCCGCGGTATGATCCATTAACGCCTGAATCACGCGCTGACGGAGGTGTGCAGCGTTCATATTTCAACCTTATTCAGTAAAAGATGGGTTCCCCCGTGACTATCCGGCTGGATATCCCGCACGACAAACAGGGTACCCACACGATAAATAAACACCTGATCGCCTTTTTTAGGGGGGATTTTAAAAATACTATCACGGACACCCAAGAGTGGATGCGTGGTGTTAATCCCACTGTCACCGTCCAAGGTTTCCATCTGCTGGACATACGCCCGGTCAAAAATACCCTCGATATCATAAGACTCGCCCCGTTTAGGTCGCCAGTTTACCCGTTCAGCAAAAACCTGATGCAGCGGTGCCAACAGGTGTTTATCCCAATCGACCGGCATTATTCCCCCTGCGTGATGTTGACGGGACTGGCGGTATTTATTTTTACCCTTTCTGCCCGGACGCTGTCGAATTCTCTGACCACCCCTAATGGGATAAGCCGATCGGCATCGTCATTATTCAGCGTTAATGACTGATCTTCACGATAACACTGACCATTATGCTCAAGGGTATGGCCTTTTAGCACAACCACCACAATCTCCTTTTTTCCTGGCTGTGTTGACACAGGCTCTGCGTCCGGCGGTGCATCAATCGGCGAGTCACCATTGTCTGTTGGCATATCAACCTGTAATTCCGGCGGTAAACCCACTTGTGCTGCTAGTATCTCGGGTGACCGCTTTTTATTCTTAGCCATTTCGAGACCTCCATTAAACGACCATGGCACATAACGCGGCATTCACCCGACTCGGGATAACCAGTGGCGCCGATTGCATCATCAGAAAACGCTGCGCCGGATCTTCCTGTATCCAGGTTTTCGGCGCATACGCCATGGGGCCATAGTTGAAGGCGGGGTCAAGAATTGCCCCAAAGGCCCGTGTGCCCATTAAATCGTCGCCGGACATGATGATTGCCCCATCGGGTATCATCGGTTTTTCAACGTTATCCACCGGATCAATATACCAGTCGTTATAAAGCCATAACTCGAAATTACCCCAGCGACCTTTGTAAACCGCGCCGGTACTGGCTTTCGCCCCCGCGTCAATCTGATTACCAAAAGGACTGAGTAAGGGCAGGTTGATCGCATTATCTTTAACCGTGGTATCCAGCCGGAAGGCGGACCAGGATTTTGTGGTAAACACCAGTTTTGTCGGGACCGCCCCAGATTGTTTTAAAATCAGGGTCTGCCAGCGCTCAATATCACTGGAGGGTTTGGTATTGGTTTTCCCCGCCTCGACGGTTGTCGGCCATTTATCACTGCCACTTAAGGCGATTGTCAACTCGGCAGCACGACCAAAATCAATCACCGTCGTCGGAAAGCCTTCACCAACCACGGTGATTTTACTGGATAGCAACGCATTAGCCGCCATCCATTCCATCCGACGATTGATCATATCTATCTGATCGGTCATCTCAAACTGAATATTCAGCATTTCCCGGTCAGCCGCGCTATATTCGCCCCCAATCCGTTCACCAATTTGTCGCCGGATAGGTTTGCGTAAATCGGGCGCGCGCTTGTCTTTGATATACGCGGGTTTAAATTCATCGGTCTGGAACTTTCGTGATTCAACCAGCCTGCCTTCCACTAAAGGGGAACAAAACGGCGATAATCGCCGCTTACCAATATCCACATCAATCGACACAAATTCGGTATCGGATTCCACAATATTGGGGAAAAAGGTATCTAATAACCAGTTCTGGCTGGTTAACAGATTGGGAACCACCTGCACCAACACATTGGTATCAAAAATATTCATTATCAATCTCTTTTAATAAGTCGTCACGTTTCCTGCCGATAACAGCTTACCGACAGAAAAGTGAAGAATAGTTAGGCTTGAACGCTGTCGCGCAAGAAAATAGCGAAAGGACGCAGGGCAGTTTTTAATTCAGTGAGGGACCAGCTTTCATCAATAACAAGACGGTGTTGATTAAATTCACCCATCAGATAAACGCCAGCAGTTAACGTCTTTTCAGTGGTATCAACATCATCAGCCAAAATGGCACTCGGCGTCTGACTGCCATCGGTGGCTGATTTTTTACACGCCTGATAAACCTGGGTGGTGGTTACCACACCCAGTACCGTCCCGCGTTTCAGCTTACCGGATTGGGCTATCGTGACGGTATCCGTTACCAGCTGTAAGGGACCCGAAACTAACTGATCGGGAACAAACAGGGCGTGCTTTACCCCCGGAGCAAACGGATTTTGGGTTATCTCATCCATTATTTTTTACCTTTTGTTACGTTATAGAGCTGTTTCATCTTGGTGGCGATTGCGCTGGCTGATCCACTTACCGGTTGATGCCCATCCGCCCCAATCCGCACCTGTTGTTCAGCACGCATACGGCTATCCAGTGATACCCGTGTGGCAGGGGATTGTACTGCCCCCATCATTTTCAGGGTATGGATCGCTGCCGCCGACGACAGTGGGGTATTAAAGGCCAGATGCGCAGCCATATCGGGACGACCCGTCGCATAGGGGCTGCTGAAAATACGGGCACAGCGTTGGCGTTCCGCCCGGCGGCCTTTCTTCACGTCTTTATTGTCATCCTCTTCTTCGGCATCTTCGTCATCCCCGTCGGTATCGCCCTCGTCTTCTTCGGCATCCGGCTCTTCGTCATCATCGGTAGCTTTTTTGGCTTTCTTCGATTTTCGACCTTGCTTATCCTCGTCGTCCTGATTTTCATCGTCTTGCCTATCTTCGGCCTGTTCATCCTCTTCTTCCTGACGACTTTTGGCTTTACGGGCTTTTTCCTCTTCATCTTCTTCGGCGGCTTTCGCTTTGCGGCCTAACAGATGACTAAATGATAATTTATTGCTTGACATATCAAATGACTCCAGCTTCTTTCATGAGTGTCTGAAAGGCGACATCCGGACTGGCAACACCATCGGCTAATCCTCTCTGTACGCCCTCGGCTGCCAGATAACAGGCCGCCTGTGTATTACGAATTTTTTCCGCTGACAATCGGCGGTTACGGGCCACTGTTTGTACAAATAAACGCCCGATTTCATCCACATCGTGGGCAATAGCCGCTCTGGCTCCGTCACTGAGCGGTATATAAGGATGCGTTTCGGCTTTACGATCGCCATAGGTAATAATGGTCACTTTCAATCCCTCGTTTTTAATGCGCTGTGACCAGTCACAATGCATCACCACCACACCTATCGAACCCACACCCCCCGTACGGGGGACATAAATCCTGTCGGCCGCGCTGGCGATAGCATAGGCGGCAGAGTAAGCACATTCGGAGAGCACCGCGTAAATGGGTTTCTGTCCGCGCGAACTATAAATCAAATCGACCAAATCAAAACAGCCGGCGACTTCGCCCCCCGGTGAATCAATATCCAGACAGATACCGTTGACCTCACTATCATTGAGCGCGGCAAGAAAAACCTGACGAAGTCCGTCATAGCCCGTCATTCCGCTAAACGGTCTAAGGGTGCCCAGTTTTTGTACTAATGTGCCTTGCACAGGGATCAGGGCTATCCCGTCCAGGACCTCATAGCCGTTATCCTGCGGCGCTTTTCGACTGAAGTAATCATCCTCCTCGCCGATTATCATCCGGGATTGAATTTGCGTAATACCGAATCGGTCAGTGAGCGCCGCCATCACCACTTCCGCTTTCTTTGGGTGGATAGCCAGCGGGGTATTAAATAATCGCTGCGCTAAATGGGGTAAATTCATTGGGTCTCCGGCTCCTTAATGGTATCTTGCGCAAATTTATCGGCCTGCGCCCAGCTCGGCGGCGGTAGTCCCCGTTCTTTAAAGGCCGCTAATTCTCTGGCACGCTGATCTAACATTTCTTCCCAATCTTCCCCTAAGTTATCGGCGGCTTCCATTTCCAGGGTGGAAAGCCCCGCATCCATTCCCAAAATCGCGCCTTTTTTCTCCGCTACCGGGTCAACCCAACCGCGTCCAGGTCCCATCCAGTAAGCACGGGAATAGGCCGCTTTCGCTGAAAGAAAATCCGGTGCATTTTGCGGCAACGGTAATGTTTCCGTATCATGAATTTCTTCTACAAACGCACACGCGATGGGTTGGGCAAACCCGATGGCAAAATCATCTCGCCGACGGGTTAAGGTTTTCCACGCTTCCAGCATGGCGGCGCGCGCAGAGGAGTAGTTAACGTCAGACCAGTCCTGCGTCACCTGTTGGGTGGATAAGCCCGTTGCTGCCGCAATATTTCTCAGCGCCGCACTCTCAAAACTTTCAAAGTTACTTTGGGGGCGGGCGGCATTCACGGTGGTAATTTTTTCCCCGGGGTACATAATGGGCATCCGCGCCCCGTTTTGGAGCGTTATTCGCCGATCCTGATGAAATTCCAGTCGACCATCCTGATAACGGCCTAACTGGGTATCATCAAATTTTTCACCGATAGCCGACTCGACCATTTGCGGATCATAAGGTGATTCAATATAGGCACCGAATACCGCATTTAAAATCGCCGCTTCCAGTTCTGACTGGTCATATTTGATCAGCATTTTTAGTCTTTGTACGACGGGCGTGAGTATGCCCGTTCCGCGATGTTGTGCACCCCGATCATGATCATAGTCATGGATAACATGCGGACGACCCCAAGTGGTTTCACGCGCTATCCGCTGCCAGGTCAGGGTCTTTTTACCTGACCACCAGTCGCCGATATGCGCCTCACGAATATAATACGCCACCGGTGCACCATCATTATCGATTTCAACCCCACCGCGAACAAAGGGCATATCAAAGTTTTGTTGCGGATTGCTCAGTCTGTCGGGATCGACAATCTGTAGGGTAGTGGCATACCGTCCTCGACCCAATCCCAATCGATCCGGCCGATATTGCAAAATAGCTAACGCATCACCATCAAGCAACTTGTGACGAAAACCTAATCGCAGCATCTGGGAAACGGTTTTTTTTCGTTCGACATCACAATAGCGTCCCGGATCGTTTGACCAGGAACGCCAGTGCGCTTCAATCACTTTACCGTACTCATCGGCCCATTTAACATCAAAGGCTTTATTCCCAGTGATGAGTGCCAGCATGCGATAGTCCGGTTTAAAAACAGGGCGATAATTGGCGCCTATCGCATTATCCAGTACCCGGGTGATGGTACCTGCTGCCCAACCATCATTGCGCGCTAGATCGCGCACACGGGAAACTATGCGGTCACGGTAAAGATTAATTTCGTTATCGGGGGACCATAATGCCGGTTGCCAGTAGGCCAGTTGATCACTAAAACTCTCAGCGGCATCATAAGGCACGCGGCTTCCCCCTACCAGCGCGCGCATTTTTTGTTGTTGTGGGTTAATCAGCGGTTTACCGTCTAACCCGACTATCTTTACACTCATGAGAACCGAAACCTTACCGGTCTTCTCGCCCGGGGAATAAGACCCAGTTCTGCCTGGATCATTTGAATCAAGGCCAATAAATCCGATAACTGATTTTTTTGATAAGAGACCGAGCGGGTTCCATCCCCTTGCGAATAAGAAAACGCCACGCCCTTATTGCCCGACGCGAGTTCAATATAGGCCGACTGCGCCGTCGTTAATGCCGTTTCTAACTGCTCACGGCTCATCCCCGTGAGTAAACTGGTTTTTAGGTACATAAGACATCCTATGGAAGTAATTCGGATAACCGTTTACGTTTTGGCGGTACCGGGTCTTCAATAATCACCCCGGGTAAGCGTAAATTGGGTTTTTCTTCGACACGTTCGGGAACAGCAATTAACCGCTCAGGATCCACGGCAATATTATCCGCCAGTGCATTGAGTCTCAGTCCCATATACATTAACGCGCATAACGCGGCATAGCCGTAAACACGGCAATCTAACGCCTCATTGGCGCGACCGGGTATCTGTTCCCATATGCGATAACGTTGTCCGCCAATGGCTTTAACCACAGAACGTTCCGCCAATAACTGACTGAAATACGGCAAGTCCCGATCGACGGGAAAGTGCATATAGGCCGGTGAAGGTTGACCCCTTTCAGCCGGTTCAAGATGTAATCGTGCGCGGATAGTATCTTTTGCGGCATTCACGCCAATGATGATGGGCTTAAATCCTGACTTGGAACGGGGGGTAATGCGTTTTGTCGGCCAAACCGGGGAACGTTTTCCTGCTCGGGCCGATTCGCCTTTAATTGCCCAGATCCGGCGACCAAGCCGTTCTCGACAAAAATCATACACTTTTTGCGTATGATGGCCGCCTGAATCGATGCAGGTCGCCATAATGACAAACCCACGACCATCGGCACGCCGCCAGACCTGTTTAAGATAGGTATCCAGGCGTTTCCAGGGTTCAGCCGTTTCCAAATCGCCTTCAATCACATCAAAGGCAATCGACCAGCTTTCTTCATTTTTTCCCCAGCCAATCACTTCAATTTCAAAACGACCATCTTGTGTATCGACCCCCGCCGTCAGCACGGCCACGCCATCTGGCACTTCTGCTGCCCAGACTTCACTACGCGCTAACAGCTTTTTCTCATTGAGTGCTTTTTCGCCCCGATCTTCGTAAGGTTCACCCAGCACAAGGTTAATGAAAGTTTGTCGCATCAGCGGATCGTCTTTGACCCGTAACCATTCTTTTACCAGATTCGGCCATGACGCATTAGGGAAAAGGCTGTATCCCGCCCAGATATGGAAACCGGCATGACCGTTAAACGGTCTCTCGGCCCGCCATTGACCCTTTTTGATCATTAGCGGTTTGTCACTATCCCGGATCAGACAACCATGATGGCGACACACATAGTAAGTTGTATCGGCGAGTCCATTCCCCTCAGCATCTTTGTCCCACTTGATACCATACGGTGTATCAGGGCCACCCCATTCAAGGATCTGATATTCACCACAATGCGGACAGGGCACCCAGTAATGGCGCTGATCACTCTCGTTATAGGCTTTTTCAATCCGGCTGACATGCTTTACCGTTGGGGTTGAGCCTAATACAATCTTACGGTTCCAGAAGGTCTCTGAACGTTTGGTACCCAGTGCGATTTGATCACCTTCTGCGCCAGCACCGCCAAAGGGGTAACCATCCACCTCGTCAAATAAAATAATGCGACAGGTAATACGGCGAAAGCCCCCCGGCGAATTAGCGCCGACCAGGGTTAAATTTGCGCCGTTTGAAAATTGCTTTTTAAGGATAGTCTGGCCGCTGTCTTTCGCTTTGGCTTCCGGGGCGATGGCGGTGAGCGCGGGGGTATCGCGTATCATCGGCGCGATTTCCGTTTTACTATAATCTTCCGCATCCTCTACACGCGGTTGTACCACCAGGATGGGGGACGGATCATACGAAAGATAATAGGCCACCACATGATCAAGGATTTTGGTATAACCGACCCGGGCGGATTTCATGACAGAGACTTGCGTGACATCCGGATCCGTCACTGCATCCATAATGCCATCCTGATAGGCAAAAGACCGAAATTTACCGGTTTG
>UXGC01001761.1:0-13207 GCA_900480045.1 Eurytoma adleriae | reverse complement strand
GAATAGAGTAGAGATATGTTAAAAAATTTTTGGGAGATGGAATGTCGGATTATTAGTTGTCGATATTTAGATCAACGTGATGTCTGACTATACTCGACTGTTACTACTTATTAACGTATTCTTTAATTTTTCGTGTATTTTGAATTTCCTTGGATAATGTTTAGTAACCAAACATCGATATTTGAAGCGAATACTTTAAATAATATATTATAATATCTAAAAACAGATTTTAATTTTACCAAAATATTTGTGATGATACATTATTCACTTACTTTGAAGCATAAGTTCTTCAATTGTGAATTACAGATTTTAGAATCTTTTAATAATATTCTCAATAAATCCTACCCGTCTACATTTTACCATTTATATTTAAGCTGCTTTTTTAATGTATTTATCACTAAATAAATTTTATCAATAAATTATTCAATTTATTTATTTGGTATGAAAAAAATGAAGCGATTTCTTCTTTACTTTTAAAATTATCTTGTATTTGAAATAAAAACAATGATAAATTAATTTCTGTGCCACTGAACATTCAGACAGTATAACTTGAATCGCAACCAAACGTTGATTCTACAAAAACTTATAAGTGAACAAATTATACTTTCAAACCATTAATAAAACCATACGGGACATAAAAATTTTTCAGCGGGTAAAATAATTCATCAAAGGAGCAGCTGCAGTAAAAAGTCGCGACAACTTAACCGTCAGCTATTAAATCACCGGTAAAACCTCCCCGGTAATGGGCAATTTTTCAGGCTTAAAAACGAAAAACTTCATTCGCGAAATAAAGAAGTCGAAAAAAGGGGCGAAAGAGAGAGAAAAGCCCCGTCAAACCCCGCGCGGCTATCCATCTCAATTTCGCGCGAAAAGCGCTAATGATCGGCTCGCGCGCGTGAATTTATCAGCGAATTTATTGGCTCCGCCTCCTCCCCCCTCCTCCCCCGCGAAATGGGCGAGGCTGCCCCCGGAGTTTTTCGCCGGGCCGGGAAAGTGGAAAAGTTTCGCCGGGCATCGGTCGAGGTGAGGGGAAATTGATTTCGTGCGTAAGTCCGGAGTCTTCGGGTTCGACCTTTTTTTTCCTCGTCCTCCCCCCCCTACCGGATTATCCGCTTTCCCGACGTTTTTCGAATATCGAGAGGCTGCGAGCACGCCGTAAGCTTATCCGCTTTCTCCGCTTTCAAAGTCGAGCGACGCCCCGACTTGCAAACAAATTAACCGACGGAGGCTTCTGGACGGATGATTTTTCCGATCGAATTTGGTCAAATGGAATTGTAGATTTTTTTTGCTAAGAAAATATTTTTTTTTTTATTTTTTTATGTGGGTGGAACTTTGTGAGATGGGTATTAAGTTCTGATAAGATTTTGTTTCTTGGCAACAGATTTCCCAACTTTTTTTCTAAATGTTTTTGAAAATTATAGAATAAAGGAAAGTATGTTTATAAAAATAATACTGTAATTAAAAGTTTATTATCAGTGCAAAACATAAATGACTGAAAAGTATTATTTAAAAGTTTTGGAGTGCACCTATTTGATGAAAAATGACGAGGCTATTATTCGCGCTGGATAATAGTTATGTACGAAATGAAGTGAAAAATTCAGTTTTGTGCAACATTTTTCAGCCGATCCGTCAACGTTATACCGACAAATGAAATGACCCCCGGGTAAGGACCGTCGGAAATAGAATGAAAAAGTTTTCTAATTAAACTTTTATTTTTGCGCTCGAAATACAGAAGAGGAGGAAGAAGAAAAATGAACAAATCTACAATGGAAAAGTTACATTAAAAATAAACAATGTAAATATAGATTGCGGCGCTCTGAATAGAGAGCGGAATAAAGTTTGATTGAAATTTTCTTTTATTACGTCAAACTAATGCTGCTATTATTAATTTTGCTTATTTTACTAAAATCTGATATTTCAGATCAAATTTAGATGAACAGGTGGCCCGCAATACTGCTCTAAAAGATTGTGTACACTGCCTACTGTACCCTTCTCTCCCCTATTTTATATCCAGGATTCTACAATCAGGAAATTTCTTATCTTCACTATAATTTGGATCTTTTGAGTGGGAAATTTAAAAATCTAGCAATTCAACTTCAACTAAAAAGTAAATGACAACCTAAACCATCTGTTTAAAAAATACATTCTTCCACAAGCACACCTAGCACTAAATTTGAAATCTAAACTCAGCGATTGTTTGCCTCCCCCGCGGTCCCATCATGAATTGACTAAGCGAGAGAAGTCTGACCGTCGAGTAGTACACCTAACGAGCGAGCGAGCGAGAGAGATAGAGAGAGAGAGGGCGGCACGTCTTGCATCGGCGAACGTCGCTCGCAAACAGGCTGAATAATTCGCGCGGCTCTCTCTCTCGGCTGTTTACAAACCGGCGCGGCGACCGGAGCCGGCAGCAGCGGCCACCAGCTGATTCCGCGCCTGTGTACAGCGTGGGTGTGTGCCGGGCAGCGGCGCGCCGTGTCCACAGAAGCGGCGGACCACGACCGCCGGCCGCCCATCGAGAATTCGAGGCGCCCCGGAGCCCCGATGATTTAGCGATGCCGTGTGCGCTTAATGGCCTGCCCCGGCACCGGGGGATGGTGGCTGACGGGGCTCTCTCGGATGACCGAGGATTCCGCGTGGTCCTTTGGCCTCGGCGACGGTTACCTACTTGCTGTGGAGAGGGTGGGAATTGTTTGGGTTCTTGGTGATGGCTTGTTTAAAAGGTACTGTACTCCTTGGTGTAATTATTGTTTGGATATTTATAAAAGTTATATTGAACTTGAAATGACTCGATTAAATGTTCAAGGCCTTTGAAATGGTAAAGAAGGTTAATTAATGTAAGTTTTTGTGGACTTTATTAACAGGCAGTGATGAGCGAAATTAGCAATCCACTAATTGCTTCTTCAAACTACTTTTAAATAACTGTAATAAGGCTAATTCAATTTCAGGAAATTTCCTTGATGATTGATTATTTACAATAACGACTATAGCATGTAAAATAAACCTTACAATTGAAAAAAAAACTCTTCATTGAATAAGAAATTTTAAAGTATATTGAAATGGCTATTTCCCCCTACTGAATATTTGTAAGTAGTTACAGACGAATTCCGTCAGACATAGTAATTTTCTGTATAATCTTACTTTACTTTTATAATACTCTCGAAATAATAATATTCCTTGTTTAAAATCATTCAATATATTATTAAAAAGTTACTATTTTATATTTATTAATCTTAATTGAATGACAGAATTTTAAAGGACATCGAAATGGTTCTTTCCTAGGTTGAATATCTGTAAGTAGTAACAGACGAATGCCGCAAGACATAATAATTTTCTGTATAATCTTACTTTTCTTTTAAAAAGTTACTATTTTATATTATTTAATCTTAATTGAATGAAAGAATTTTAAAGTTTATTGAAATGGCTATTTCCCTTACTTAATATCTGTAAGTAGTAACAGACGAATGCCGCAAGACATAATACTTTTCTGTATAATCTTACTTTACTTTTATAAATCTCTCGAAATACTAATATGCCTTGTTTAAAATCATTCAATATATTATTAAAAAGTTACTATTTTATATTTATTAATCTTAATTGAATGAAATAATTTTAAAGGATATTGAAATGGTTATTTCCAATGTTAAATATCTGTAAGTAGTAACATACCAATACTGTCAGACATAATACTTTTCTGTATAATCTTACTTTGTTTTTTTGAAACACAAAACAATGACGAGTCTTGTTTAAAATCATTCAATTTTCTTAAAAAATTAATACTCCCCATTTATTCTTAAGCAAATAAAACGGTAAATAATAAACATTGCAACACGTCGCTTCGTACTCCGTACAAAAACAAATACAACGGAAAAATGAATTTCAATTCGCAGCAGCCGAATAATTTATTTCGCCTCTCCGGCGAGTCCGCGCACAAAAGCGCGGCGCATCAAATGAGTTTGGAAAAAGGGAAACGCGGAATAAACGAACGGGCCGCGTCGTTCCTCGGCAAAAATAACCGTCGAGCCTCTCCCCCTCCCGGAAAGCGCGGGGCTCGTCCGTAAAAGAAAAACTGATTAAAAAACAATTTTGCCGGCGACACAGTTTCCGGAATCGCGGACGCGCAAACATCGCGTCGCACTAATGCCCGGCGAATAGTTAAAATATCCAGTCGGCCCGTGATTGACAATGGCGCATGAAAAAAGAAGTGGGGAGGGGGGAAATGAAAAGGACAAAGGGAATGAAAAAATTGCAGTGCGATTTAGCGCAATATTTTATGAGGAAAAATATGAAAATCTCCCGGGCATTTTGCCGCGGTTGAATGTTGAAGCGAGCGTTTTTTGCGCGAGCTGAATAACCGGCGAAATTGTTTCTTTATTTTTAATCTTTTATCGGAAATTGTTGCTGCTGAATCGGGGATACTTGTGCGGTATCGAACTTTGACGCGTTTCTCTGAGTCACGCTCACTAAAATTAAAAAATTTAAAAACTTTTCATTGTAATTTTAATGAAATTCAACAAAAATTTGTAAATAACAAAACTAAGTTCTCTGTACTTACACTAATAATAAACAACAAAATTTTACATAAAGTTAATAAAAAATTTTTCTCCGTCATATCTATTCAACGATTAAACAAGTCCAGCAGCCGCACGCGTTTCTCCAGCGTCAGAAAAATCACTTTTAAAATCAAACCCCCGAGCGAAAAAAAAAATCCGGTCAACCCGTCAGGCCTTTACGTCACTCCGCCGGCGTGAATTTCGGCGAGGCGCATTTGCCCGTCACGGGCCGGACAGGTGAAACCGCGCGGCCGTCCGCGTCCGAATGAGAAAAAAAAAGCACACGCAAGAGGGGCGAAATTCGGGCCGCGGAAAATTGCGCCTCGCCGGTCCGATATCCAGTCGCGATTTTAACGAATACCGTCGCTGCGCCGGCATAAATAAGAGGAGGAAGGGGGGGGGAGGCGAGAAGAAACGTCAGCTCGTAAATCGCCGGCGGCCGGCTGTACGCAGCGGGTATTACTGCGTAATATGCATTACGCGCTCGTTGCGCATGCGCCTCGCTCGGCTCACTTTTCCGGCGCGTTTCCTACGCGGTTCGCTTTTTTTTTCGCTCTTTGCGGCTCTTTCTTCGTGATAAATTAGGGAAAATGGCGAAATTTCATTAGCCCCCGGGGCTAATTCTTCCGGTTTATGCGCGGACTCGTGAAAGTTTTCGCGGCGTTGACAAATTGATCTTCGCTACTCTCTTTTTAGAGGCGGATTAAATTTTGTATTCAGTAATGTATTTTATTCGTTTCTCTGTTTTTCTATTAATTTAATTAATGTTTTCTTTAACAGTGGTTTTTTTTTTGCTTTTTTCCATTAAATTAAAAGTTTTAAATTTATTATTTAAAATATATTACTAAAATTATTAAAATTATTTCAAATGTATTAAACTTTGTTTATAATGTTCAGTGTTCATTACAAAGTGAAAAAGGGCTTGTTAAATTTGATTAAATAAATAAATTTTATGTTTTATGAAATCTGGTACATAGCTATAGGTAAAATATAGATATTTGTTTAAACATTTTTACAACCTTACATCTTTTACAGAAATTAGTCGACATGAAAACAGGATAATTAGGTAAGATACCCACAATGGAAAAATCTTATTTATGAAATTGTACATCTCTTTTTTGTCCTACAGTATGCCCCATATACATTATTAAAAT
The DNA here is from genome assembly GCA_900480045.1 of Eurytoma adleriae. Taxonomy (NCBI): domain Eukaryota; kingdom Metazoa; phylum Arthropoda; class Insecta; order Hymenoptera; family Eurytomidae; genus Eurytoma; species Eurytoma adleriae. The sequence goes on along the minus strand of UXGC01001761.1, from coordinate 7,503 downwards.
AAGAAAATATTTTTTTAAAATTCTGCACATTACATAATTAAATAATATTTATTTTTTAAAATTTTTTTCTCTAAATTTTTAAATAAATGCTTATTTTATCTACTATTGCATTTGTTCAGAATAACGCAGTCTCGTATAAAAATAATATTCTTAAAAATTCGCTAATATACGAGTAAATTCAAATGAATTTTTATTGTACAATTAATGCAGAAAAAAAAGGTAAACATCTCGTATAATTCACCCCCTCGAGGGGAAAAAAAAGCCTCTGACGCTGACCAATTAAAAGTGCGCATGCCGTATGAGGGACGCAATAATACACAAACATATTATAATGAAAGTTATGATAAAAGAATGCGGGACAATTTGCGCGCGGCATTCAGCGGAAAATTAAACAGACAGCCGGGCCGCGCGAGAATTATGCAGACCTCCCCCCTTACAATTTTTTAGTTAATTAATTCCCGGCCGCGCCGGAGAGGAAAATATTATACGCCGCCCCTTTGTGATTAAAATGGAGATGCGCGCGGGAGAGCCGAAGGAAAAAAAAATGCGTCCGCGCGAACAATGAGCCGAAGTCGTCGTAATAATGCCATACAGCGCTTGAGGGATCGGGGCACGCGTCCATTGTACACGCGCGCGTCGCCTCTTTTTTTTCCCTCCCTCGGCCTCCCGCTGCTTTTCGTTTTTTTTTTCATGAAAAATTCAAGGAGAACGGCGCGGTGAATGCGGTTGTCGAGGGAGGGACGGCGTTTTTTTTGCGTCCCTCGCAAGGCGCGAGGGTGAGCCTCGAGTGGGACGGGAAAAATCGGGGATGAGGAGGAGGCGGAGGAAGGAATAAGACGGGACGGATGAGTGAATAAGTGATACGGACTATAGGCGGCGGATTTTTTCCGATCGTATACTCTTTTCACTTGCACTGGGTGTGTGTAGTCATCGGAGCTCTGAGCTAACGTACAGTTCACAGTTCAAGAGGTGATTACTTATTTATTTGTTTGTGGAAATTTAAGGGCGGCGGTTTTAATAAATAAAAATATAAAAAAGAATTAAAGAATAATCAATTAGAAGGATCAACTTTTGTACTGAAAAGTTGATCTACGATTGATTTGAAAAGTTGATCTACGTTGATTTGAAATACGAAGTCAATATTATTAAAATTACAGACACGAGAAAAAAAGGTAAAGCTATAATTAAAAGGAGAAGAAGAAGAACAAGAAGTGTAAGGTAAAAGACAAAGTGATTATTTAATGGCGATTGATTTTTTTTCTTCAATAAAAGAACTTATTGAATTAGAAACAGACATAAGTTACTACGTCTTTAGCCACAAAACTGTCAATAAGTTTCATAAAGTATAAATGAATTCATGCTTAATTTTAGCAAGAGCCGATCTAACATTTCGGTAGACTGAGAAATGTTTTAGTAATTTTTACAAAAAGTTTAGTAAATTTTACTATATCTTGTCGCCTACTTTTTGATATACTGTAACTAATTATTAAAATATTTTATAATTGTTTTGATCAGAAGTTGATCAGATTCTAATTAGAAAATGACTGCAGTGGGCAAGGTTTCTGTTAAGAATTTTTACCATAAGTTGATCAATCACCAATAAATTAATCATTCTGATCAAATTATGGTTAATAATCTACTAAAAATTAGTAAACAACATTGAATAATTTCACAAACTTATACATTGTAACCAAAGTCTAGTAATATTTACTGAACTTTTTTGTAAAAATTACTGAAACATTTCCCTCGGTGTAGCACCAGATTCGAAAGGGGACGATCCCAGACTGGAAACTCTCGCGACGATGAAAGTCCGCGATCGCGGGATGAATTTCAAGGCAATAAAGTAGGCGTTTATTTGATCAGCGGCGAAATTAAAAGTGAAAGCCGTAAAGCCGGAGCGGCGCAAGGTCTGAAAACTTGACAGGGTAGCTATTAAGATCTCATCCGGCGAGTGCTCTAGAGCGGACGATGAACTTCTGGTGTACCTGCTGGAAACTAACTTTCCCCCGGCTTTATCAAGATCAGAGCACCGGACAAGCGAACCATCCCTCGGGTAGCACTTCGGGCCTGCGGGATCTCCAGCGCGTTGCCATAGATACGCTTCATTTTGCACAATAAGTGTTTATTTCAAAATGGTTGTCGCTTTCGGCAAAGCACGAAGTTCTATTTTTCGTTCATTTGCAGAAATATAGTCAAATTATTTGAAAATGTAGTAAACATTTGGGATGAAAGTAAATATTTTTAAAATGGTCATTTGATTAGGAATTTATTCTTATAATGAGAGTATCAATAGAAACAGATGGGTATGGTCAGACTAATATCTGCGTCATGCTTATTCACAATTTTCACGAACAAGAATAATAGGTTAGGTTTGCTATTTTGATGGAAGAATTAGTTTTATAATGTAAATGTTTACACCATTTTTTAAAAATATCTAGCGATTTCATAAGGCGGATAGAATTCTAAATTTCGCAAAGGTAAGTGTTGTTATGGAGGGAAAAAAGGTGAGCTGAAAAATTGAAGGTGTAATGAAGATTAGATCGGCTCGCATGTTCGCCATTTAGTTGAAACGTGCGATGTAAATAGTTTTATGGATAATAATCAACAATATGACCCACTCCCTCCTGTGACTTTAGCTTAACGAAGGTGGAAGGAATCAATAACGCGGCTTCAGACTACCAATCAAGGCCATCGCGTATTAGACTCTAATGACTGGATTGGATAGAATGTATGCCAATTAAGCACCACTTGAGCCAGAAATGCCCAGTAAACTTACTAACCAAGCTACTCGAGAATCACACGTGCCCTAGTGTACATACAAGTTTTTTTAATTCGCAAGAGTTCCATGGTCACGATTGATTTTTTAAAACCTCAAATCATAATGTCAATAGAGTCGCGTTATAAGCAACTCATAGGTATCAAAACGAGAAATTCCAAAATCTGATAAAATAAGGAATAGATATAAGTACTCACAGTTTTCGAGTCGGGGGGATTTTGGAGACGTCGTCCGGTGGGAAGGTGGCGAGTCCGAGACGATGAAGAGACGACGGCAACGGGGACGCCGGCTGTGAGCAAAGGAGGCGACGTCGGCGGCAATGAGGGCGACGGACGGACGGGGGTCACCTTCCTGCTGCGACGCTGCGAGGGGGCAGATCCGTTTCTGCAGCCGCTCGTCTACATTCCCTTACTAGCCCTCATCATTGCCCTGAAATCAAATAATTACAGTCGTCATTTCTACATCTGAAGTTACATTTATATACGAGCAAAAAGGACTATAATTTACTTAATTAAAAAAAATAAAAATTATTTTATACGAGTTACAATGTCAACATTGGTACTAACTACAAGGTTATATTAGGCTTGGTTAGATTAGGTTGTACAACTAGGTTAAATTGGATTATGTTATGATACCAAAATTAACTTTACTTTTTATAATTCGTTAATGACTATAGGTGAGGTTAGATTAGGTCGCTCGGCTAGTTTAGATTGGATTAGGTTGTCCAGCTGGGTTACATTAGATTAGACTACCTTCATAATTTAGGTTACTTGTTAGGTAGATCGAATTTTTTAACAAAACGGGTGTACTATCAGCTTTAACTTATTACGCAATTTTAGAGAAATGGAAAATTAGATTCCAAAATATAGTTTTACATTGGTACGACTGATAAAGTGAGAAATACGCATTTCGCGCTGAGAAAGGGATTTGACCGTGCATTTCATATTTTCTTTCTTATTTCCAGGCAGATATGATATACAAGCCTAGAGAAGCGCAGTTTATTAGCGAACTAGCACTGCCAACAGCACTAGATTATTCGCGACTGAGAAAATCCAAGCAACGTCCCTCGAGACCGCTTGCATTCAGAGTTACGGCCACGGCGCAAGTTTCGCATTGAGACTTTACAGCGTGCGGACTACAACAAAGTTTTTGTGAATGCGAACCGCCCGCAGAAATTCCCTTTCATATTGTTTATAACGCAGTAAACTTCTGCACTAAATAACTAATTTCCATTCATCATATATATATTTTTTAACAAATTAAACTTGACGTAGCAATTTCTCATCAAAGCTTATTCAATAATTTATTTATTTTAAATAATTTATACGAATTTCTTTTCAAACTGGCAATAGAACGCGTATTTTCTCGAATAAAGGCGAAAAAGAATATAGGAACGGGGAATATATCCAGGGGCGACAATAACAGCGCGTTTCACGTTCTAATAACGCTTCGTTTGGCCGTTATCAGAAATAAAAAAGCGACATAAACGTATTTTCGTCAATTTAAAAATTTTATGGATCGACCCCTGCGACGCCTCGTCCCGGCCGCGTCGCCGAGGCTAGAGGGTGGGTAGGGGGGGACTTTTACGATACCACGGCGGAGGCGTCTTCTTCTTATGAACGAAGTCATAAACATTTCTCCTCGCGCTTATTATTCGCGGCTTCTGCAGGAATGTCTAATAAACGCGAGCTGCTCCTTCCTTATTTTCTGCCCGCGGGGGCGGATCCCCTTACCTCCCTTCCCTCCGCCAACACGTGGCACCAAATTCCAAAGTGATAGGGGGCCGGAGGTACGTGATTATTGCGCAGGATAAAGTTGAGCGGACGACTTTTGTCCAACTTCTAATCGATGAATGAATCCAATTTCTAAACGAATAAGACGTTAAATTTTTATAATTCGATCTGTTAATACGTTTTTTTTATTCAATGTTTAAGAATATAAAAATATGTAAGTATAAATGATTTTAAATAATTAATGTGAAGAAAACGATTTTAAAATTTAAATGTATACTAGTCCGTATGAAAAAAGTAACCATAAATTAGCCAGAATATGATTATTCTAGGGTAATTTAAATTTTTTAATTTTTCAAAAAAACGGTTGCTTTTTTCTATAATGTTAAAAAATAAATGAGATCACTTTTTTTACTATTAATAAAAAAAATAATAAAAATGACTGCAGTGCACTATAAAAATACGTTACGTAAATCCACGAAAAAAAAAACAAACAAATCTTTGAAACCTTTTCGCAAAAAACCTTTTAATTGTAAAATATACCTCCCATTCGTTCGCATCGCCCCGTTTCCAAAACGTCTCTCTCTCGTTCCGAAAAAGCCCTTACTCTCCAAAAAAAAAAAAGAGAAAAACGACGCAAAAAAAGGCCAACAGCATAGAGCTCCTAACCCATCAGCGCCGATAAATCGCTCGGTAAGGAAAGGAGGAGGCGTCGCAGTGCGCGCGGGCGGCGAAAAAAAAAAAAAAATTGCGCGGCGGCACAGATAGTTTCGCCGGGGCTGGATTTTCGGCGAGGTCGCGCCGTGACAAACGCTACGGAACGAGGCGGACCTGCGGTCTGGGGGAGAGAGAGAGGTGACCTAGAGACGTCACTGGGTTAGCGTGCCCATGGGCCATCCATAACCCTGATACCCGCTGATACAGAAGCGCCCGCCCGCCGACACACATCCAAACCCACACACAAACGCATACACACACACAAACACGTACACACACAAACACGTATACACACAGACGCACACACGTACGTATACGCAGTGGAATTGCATGCGGATTTTTTTTCCTTTTTTTTTCGCGTGCGGCGCAAAGTTCGCGCGACCACCCATATACCCACCTGCTCTGTTTTCCAGTGTCTCGATGGGGGACACTTTGGAACGGGATTACGAGTGGGCTTTGATAACGACGTAGGTGTGCGTTGATTGGGTTTTACTGTTGGCGTACGAGTTTTGAAGGTTTCGTTATAGTTTTTCCTAAATTTCATTTTTTTTTTATTTGGATGGAGTTGTTTTGATAGTTTGAATAATTGAATTGTTTTTTTTATTAAAAGGGTACGTTTTGTTTTTTCTGATTCAATGTTCTAGAAGAAAAAAAGAAAATTGTACTGGAATTAGAAAGGATTCAAGTGGAGGTAATTAAACAATATATTTTACATAAATATAATAAGTATGATATATTTTTTTGTGAAAATAAATATATTATATATTAATCAGATAATTAGTACGTCCATATACTCTATACACTTAATTAATTTAAAAGCAGCACTAACGTTACGCGACTAACAAAACAGTCTCCGAATTTCGATAATTAATTAATTAATCGCATTTAAAAGACGAGCGATAATGGGATAGGCGCCATCGGGTGAAATCGACTGAATCCCTGCGTCGGGCGGGCGAGTTAATCAACTCGCGATAACAATCGGCCCGCGATGACTTTGATTTCCGCGTGTACGCACCTTTCGGGCGGAATCCGCAAAATTTTAACGGGCTCGTAAATTGCGCCAGCAGTGAAAATTTATACGGCTTGTAGAAGCTTTTACGGCTTCGCGCTGTTGCCGTCCGCCGGGCGGAGTTATATACGCCGCTGATGAAAGTTCGGCCATTGTACGGGCTGACTGTAGCGGATCAACTTCGATTCGAAAAGTAAACAGTAATTTACAATGGGGATTGAGCGTTAAATTTAAAAATTTTGAGCTTTTTTTTAATTTTTTAGTAAATAAAATTTATAATATTGGATTCAATGATTGAAAAGATTATGAGGCATTGAATATTATTTATTTTTAAAATAATATTGCAAACGAGCTGTTTATTGTAAAGGGAGTAAATCCGATTTTTTTCTAAAATAAATAACTTGACATTAAATAATGCATGAGAGCTTTAATATTTTCAAGTAAAAGTTTCGAATTTGAAGTACCCGACAAAATTATGTAGCTTCTGAAGATGGCATGGAGATTTCGCTTTGCTTGAGTAAGGCCTTTTTCAAAAAAGGAGATTTACGACTGAGCTTGCCATTCTAACTTCAATAAAATGATTGCCACAAATAAAAAAAGGAAAACAATAAATCCAGGCGGTAGTGTTATGTTAAATCGTCCGTTTGTAGCATTCATTCTTTAATGCATACATAATTTTACGACTTTCGCTTTATTTATAATCACGTATGAATTTTTTTACTCGGAACCTTAACGTATAAATAGGATGGATAAACTTTATAGATTGATGATTTTAAAAAATGTTACTGCTGGTCAACTGAGAATCATAAAAGATCATTTTATAATTCAACAATATTGCTAAAGTTACTTAAATTTGAAAAAAATATTTCGTTGATAAAGATTTCATCGGTTACTGCTTTACACTTAAAATAATTTCTATTTTTCTAGATTATCCGGATCACGGATTTTGCTGAAATTTTGAGTATGGTTTTCTTATATCAAAATATGAAAAAAGCCAAAATATCTCGGTCTAACGCTCAACATTTTCGGCACAGCAAGTCCGTAAACATCATCTTTTATTATTTGACCATAACTCTGCTCCCATGAAACCTAGAGAGTCCTTTAAAAAAACAAACTAAAAAAGACAAAAAGACCAACAATTTGAGAGTTTTTGCATTAAAAAATCTCTATTGGTTATGTACAGTTGAATATGAGTACTCTCTAAATCTCATTCAGTGAAATTTCACTAATTTTCAGTGAATTTCACTGATTTTTCAGTGCAGATCAGGTCA
>UXGC01001760.1:0-17571 GCA_900480045.1 Eurytoma adleriae | reverse complement strand
AAAAAGCGTATTCTTCAGAGCATGTAAGTGTGCTTAATTTCTGTCGTATGTGCGCTGCACTTTTTTCTAATCTTTTTTACACAGGAGGATTTTATGTCCAGAATTCCAGATACTTGACCTTTACTTTAGCTAAAAACCAATAGGCGCCTATGGCTAATTAAAATAAAAATTTTTCTAATATATAGAAGAATTACAAAATCACTGTTACTGAAAACGGGGCAAGAAAGCTGCTAATGTCAAAGAATTTTAGGTAAACATTGTTCGCTTGACGTATGAGCGTGCTCTCCTTATTTCAAGAACTCTTTAATATGACTATGCTTGCTACTTAGGTCCTTTCAAGACAGGTTCTTAAATTTAAGCTTTTAGATAAACACATTACGATAAAATTTATTTTAGTATGAAATTATTCGTATAAGATTTTGGCAGTCTTTTAACATCTTTTGGCATTTCAATTGTGTACTTTGTGTTGTGTTTCTTTGCGTAAGATACTGCTTTTTCAAGAGAATCAAACTTTAGTACAATCTGTTTTTTGGGGTCTTTTGAACCAATCCATCCCATCAAAGGTTCAATATAGTAAGAACAAGTCTCAATTTTTAGGTGCCAGAATTTTGTATTACCTAAACCAGATTGTGTTGCAGTTTTTGTTGGCTTATAAATCTTAAAAACTACTTGATCGTCAATACTCATAGTCCTTACTACGTAATCTTAAGTATATATCTAAATAAATTTTTTCACAAAGAATTAGTGTGAAAGAATGAAGTTTGAAATAAATATTTTTATGTTATATTATTAAATTATATAAAAAGGATTAGCTGAATAGGAGTAATCGATGGCACAGCAAGAAATGGTAACAATTAATGCAGAGTTACGTGATGTAAAAAAAAAGAAAGCGATGCAGGCTCTGAGGGAGAAGGGAAGTATACCTGCAGTTATATATGGTAAAGGGCATGATAACGTAAATTTGACATTGTCTGCAAAGGAATTTACTAAACAATATAAATCAGGTGCTCTTTCTGCACATTTAATAGAACTAGATATTTCAGGGAAAAAAGAATATGCTCTTGTTCGTGATATTCAATGGCATGTAGTAAAGGATACTGTGCAACATGTTGATTTTCAGTTTGTTGATAAAGGTAGTGAAATTAAAATAGATATACCTTTATCATTCATCAATGAAGGTAAATCACCAGGAATCAAATTAGGTGGAGTGCTTAATGTTTTGTGTCGTTCTATTACTGTCAAATGCTCTCCTGAGAAAATACCTCAAGTCATAGAAATTGATTTGTCTGGCAAAATGATTGGTCAGTCTATACATATCAATGATGTAAAATTGCCAGAAGGTGTTAAATTTGTAGCTCATGAGGAAGAAAATTTTACCATTGTCACAATTTCTGCTGCTGATAGTGATGTTGAAAAGCCTCAAACAAAAACAGAGGAGTAGTGCATTTAATAGCTGGGCTTGGTAATCCTGGTAGTAAATATGAATTAACTCACCATAATATTGGCTTCATAGTTATTGATGCAATTCACAAATATTGGAACTTTCAGTCATTTTCTAATAAAGCTGATTACTTGATAACCTCTGGCATAATTAATAATAATAAAATTATGCTGATAAAACCTTATTCATTTATGAATAATTCAGGTATTCCTATTGCAAAAATAAAAAATTTTTACAAATTATCGCTAGACAATATTGTTGTCATACATGATGATGCTGACTTGAAATTTGGAAGAATAAAAGTAAAAAAGGGCGGTAGCTCAGCCGGACATAATGGACTTAAGTCTATAGATAGCCTTATTGGTAATGATTATTGGCGTCTGAGATTTGGAGTAGGTAGGCCTGAAGACCAAAAAAGCTTAGCAGACTATGTGTTATCAAAATTTGAAAATTTTGATAACGTTATCCTCTTAGTGGAAAAAATAGCAAAAAATATACACCTGATGCTACAAGGAGATAACACAGCTTTTATCAACTCAGTTGGGAGAGTGTGAAATATAGCAATTGAACAGGACATCCTATTCAATATAAAACTTGTATCCGTTCAGCAGGGTAGCAAAATAAGATAGACAAAAATATAGGAACAAATAGTCAGTGTGCAAACACACAGCTATACGAACATTGTGACAATTTGCGTAACAAATGGTGTCATCCCAGTGCTTGACACTGGGATCCAATTTTTCATTTAAGCTCATTAATTTAGCATAAGCTTACCGAATTAGTTTGCCTGTGAATTTTCTTAGATCCCAGTGTCAAGCACTGGGATGACACCAAAAGGGCTACTTAGGCGACAAGAAAAGAAGCACTGATTTCAACATTTGCACATTAGCCATGCATCTGAATGGATACTAAAACTTCACCCTAATCTAGATTAGAATACTGATTCTTCTAGAAGTTGTTCGCGTTCCTCTTCTATTACAATAGAATTATCATTATTTTTAAATAAATCTCTGATTTTTGTTTCTATTTCATTTGCAATTTCTTTGTTTGCCTTGAGGTAACTTTTTACATTTTCTCTTCCTTGGCCAAGACGCGTATTGTTATATGAATAATAAGCGCCTGCCTTTTCAAGGACACCAAGTTTTGCTCCTATATCTATTATTTCCCCAAGTTTTGATATGCCTTCATTATACATTATATCAAATTTTGCCTCTCTAAATGGAGGAGCGACTTTATTTTTTACAACTTTAACTCTCGTTTCATTACCCGTAATATTCTCTTTATCCTTTATTGCACCAATTTTTCTTATATCAAGTCTTATAGAAGTATAGAATTTTAACGCATTCCCACCGGTGGTAGTTTCAGGATTTCCATATACTACTCCTATTTTCATACGAATTTGGTTAATAAATATCAATATACAGTTTGCTTTTGAAACTGCAGAGGTGAGCTTTCGTAGCCCATGACTTAGAAGTCTTGCTTGTAGTCCCATGTGCTGATCGCCCATATCTCCTTCAATTTCAGCTCTTGGAGTTAGTGCTGCAACAGAGTCAATAACTATTACATCAACTGCACCAGAACATACTAAATACTCAACAATATGCAACGCTTGTTCTCCAGTGTCTGGTTGTGAAATCACTAAATCATCGGTGTTTACTCCAAGTTTACGAGCATATATAACATCCAGTGCGTGCTCCGCATCGATAAATGCACATAAACCTCCTTTTTTCTGTGCTTCAGCAATTACATGCAAAGCAAGGGTAGTTTTACCAGAACTCTCAGGGCCAAATATCTCAATTATACGTCCTTTTGGCAATCCCCCAACACCCAGAGCTGAATCAAGTGCAATCGACCCTGTAGATATCGTGTCTATTTTTTCTACAGGGTTTTGCTTTAGCTTCATTATTGCACCTTTACCGAATGCTTTTTCAATTTGACTTATTGCATTATCTAGTGCTTTTTGCTTATCATTATTTCTTTCTTCTGGATTATGTGCCATGGATCATTTATTAACTTGTATAGTCTCCATGGTAATTGAACGCAACCAATCTGCCAAGGGTTTTTTAATAACGAAGAACGTTAGTTACCTAAATTAGATAGATAGACTTTGTAGTGCGATACAAAATAACGATAGAATACAATGGCAGTGGTTTCTCTGGCTGGCAAAAGCAACAACACTCTGCTAACTCAATTCAGGAAACCATAGAAAACGCTATATTTAATTTCAGTGGCGAGAGAGTCTCTTTGCATTGTGGTGGCAGAACTGACACAGGGGTTCATGCTTTAGGGCAAGTTGCTCATTTCAATATGGAAAGGCAATTTGAGCTTTACAGAATAAGAAATGGAATAAACTATCACTTAAAAGCGATTCCTATAGTTGTGCTTGGTGCAGAAGCTGTAGATGATGCATTTCATGCACGCTTCTCAGCAAAAAAAAGATGTTATGAATATAGAATAATTATTCGCTACGCTCCTGCAGCTCTGGAAATCGGTTATGTGTGGCAAGTATTTAACCCACTTGACGTAAACATCATGCGTGAAGCTGCTAGACACCTGCTTGGAAAACATAATCTTTCAAGCTTCCGCTCAAAAGATTGTCAAGCTACAAATCCGGTCAGAACAATCGATGATATTGATATAGTACAAAATGGAAGTCACATATACATCAAAATATCTGCGATTTCCTTTTTACATAACCAAGTGAGAATTATTGTTGGTACTTTAGTTGAATTTGGAAAAAATAGAACTAATCCACAAGAAATGCTAAATATATTAAGTCAATGTAAAAGAAACGCCGCTGGGATCACTGCGCCGCCTCACGGCTTATACTTAGTAAAGATAGATTACTAGCTTAAGTCCTCATTGGCATTACTATATATAGTGCACTTGGATCATCTTCATCAGTGATAATTGTAGCGCTATTACCATCTGATAGGCTGACCTTACATTTGTTTTTTATACAAGATAAAGCATCAAGCAAATAACGAGAATTAAATCCTACTTCCATAAGAGCTCCATCGTAATCCACCTCTATAGACTCAGTCGCATCACTGCACTCTTGGGAATTTGAATGTAGAGTTAATAAATTCTCTTGCAATGAAAATTTAATTGATTTTATTTTATCGGATACAACAACGGAAACTCGGTCTATAACACTAGCAAGTTTGCTACTCTCAACAATCATTTGTTTATCTTGAGACGTTGGAATGACAGCTTTGTAATCTGGAAAAGTCCCATCTATCAATTTTGATATTAGAATATACTCACCACATGTAAATTTGATTTTTCTATCTGAAAGTTTTATATTTATCTCATTACAATCACCCAATACTTTCAACAGTTCCATGATAGTTTTACGTGGAATGATCACACCAAATTCTCCGTTGATATCTTCAGGTTTAGGCCTTTTTATACGTGATAAACGGTGGCCATCAGTTGCAACGCAGTACAGAAATTGCTCATCTGTATGCAGATATATCCCGTTTAAATTATACCTTGTATCATCCAGCGACACAGCAAACTTCGTTTTAGTCAACAAGTCTACCAAATCTGCACTTAGTAGAGTGAAATCGTATTGATGATCACCTTCTTCAAGAACAGGGAAGTTATTTGAAACTACGTTCGGTAAAGAAAAGTTTGCATTTCCACAGGATATCAATAATTTTCCTTGATTATTCATTTCGAAATTGACATCCAAATCAGTTGGCAACTTCTTCACTATGTCATGTAAAGTATGTGCTGAGATTTTCACTTCTCCTTCTGCTGATACATTTGCAGTAAGTGAGGCAAATATTGAAATATCAAGATCAGTAGCCTTTAGTTTTATGCTACCATATTGTGCTTTGATATTTATACACGCTAAAACATCTATTGCGTTGCGCCTTTCAACCACTCCACTTACCCTGGATAGCGTATTTAAAAGGCTTGCACGACTTACACTAAAACGCATTTGTTCACACACAGAACCTTGTTCTTTGATTCCTATATCTACAATTTTTGACATATTAATTCTCAAAAATATATTTTAAATGATATTCATATTCTATGTAAAGTGATATCCATATTTTTGTCTGAGAGGCAAAAGAGCCTATCTTATACTTTAGTGATCAATAATTTACTTTGTATGGCATAAGTCATGCATTTTTTGGTACGCTTTTTGAAAGCCAAGCAAGGAATAAGTATCATCAACATTTGCTGTTTTTACTTTTCCATTAACTACCATTGATAATCCCTGCTTCATTTTTAGAATCAAATCTTGGTCCATTTTTGTATCATCTGTCCACGCAAGACTTCCCTGTATTATTGGCAATTGATATTTAATTTTTTTATCGATATTGAGAACTACAGGCTCATTATTATACTGAAAGCCAGAAGTGACGCTCACCTCATCTGCTTTTTTATCAACGTAACTGACCATTACATACGGCTTGCGATTGGCTGTATAATGTTCACTTTTTTTCTTAGGATATGACACAATATAACACACTTTTTCACCATCTTCCAGTGCAGTATACACAAACCAATCTTTATATTTTTCGCTCAGTTGTACGTTATTAACCGATGCAAGAGCACCTGCTGAGAGAAATATTAGAAGTACGAAAAGACTACGCATGTAACCCAAGTTTCAAACTCTCTGATTTTATGTATTGTTTTACCTTACTCATCGCTTGCTCAGCCAGCTGTCTTATTCTTTCTCTTGAAACACAATATTTTTTGCTAAGCTCATCCAAAGTCTGAGTATTCTCAGACAAATATCTGCTAATGAAAATGTCTCTTGATCTTTCATTAAGACTTGCCAGCGCATTGCTTAAAATTGTTTCTTTTAATGCCTTTTCTTCATGATTCTGGTAAGCTAATTCTTGATTGACTAAATTACACGGAATCATATCTTGTAACTCCTTTTTAGAGTCATCACCTATTTTTATACAATTATTTAACGACTGATCCTTACAAGCCAAACGATAGTTCATCTGTACAACATCTTCTTCAGATACAGAAAGCTCGTTTGATATTGCTTTTATTTCTTCTTTACTCAAAGTTTCTCTGTTTGTGTATTGTAAAATTCTTTTTTTTATTTTACGTAAACTAAAAAACAATCTCCTTTGTGCTTGCGTTGTACCTATTTTTACAAGTGACCAAGATTTTAATATAAAGTCTTTCATTGAAGCTTCAATCCACCATACTGCATAAGTTGAAAAACGAAATCCCAAGTTAGGATTGAACTTTTTCACTGCATGCATTAAACCCATATTTCCTTCCATGACTAGGTCCATCAACAATAGATCGTAATTCTTAAATTTCATTGCAATTTTTACTACCAAATTCAAATGGCTAGTAATCAACCTGTGAGCAGAAGAAATATCCTGGTATTCTTGCCAATTTTTTGCTAATCGAACTTCCTCTTCTTGTGAAAGCATAGGAAATTTTCGCACTTCAGCAATATATTGCATGAGATTAGTGCTACTATTAACAGATAAATTCGCTACTGGGGTCAACATAATAACTTAAATTAAAACTCCATGTATATAATATATTGATTTTCAGTGAAAAATTCAAGCTTTAATTAAAAAAAGCATAACTTTATATCTAATTAAGATCTTAGCAACATTAAACTTCAACAAGAACTACCTGAATGTAGAATTAAAATTACTAATGTGTAATGATAGGCTATATAATTTAAAGTAAACAGTGTGTTATTCCAGTGTTTAAACACTGGAATTCACATTTCTTTTTTCTAGATCCCAGTGTAATGCTACTTGGATGACAAGAAAAAACCCACTGGGATAATAAGACAAAGATAGACTAGAAATTAAATGCTACTCCAGCTTCTGCACCAACAGCGCTGTAAAGGACGTTGATCTCTTTAGTAGCTGATACTGTTTCTTTATTAAAACTAGCACCATAAGAACCAAAATAACGAGCACCAGCAAAGAGTTTGATTTCTGGAGTTACATCATAACTAACACCAGCTTTTGCTTGATAAGCAAAACCAAATCCTTTTTGCTCTTTAACTGCATCAGCTTTTGAAGGATTGCTGATATATGCTGCACCAACACCAACACCAACGTATGGAGTGATAGGCATATCTTCAATCGCTATATCGTAATAAACGTTAACCAATCCTGAAAATGCTGTTACACTATCTGCAGCCTTGTTATCAGATACTACAGTTGCATCTTTAGCCAATTGTGAGTAAAGCCCTTCAACATCAACTCTAATGTCGTGCATTTTATAACCAAATGCACCACCACCAGCTATAAAAGATGCTTTTAAGGGACTTTGACCTGATGTATGTGTAATACCATCAATCTTTGTTTTAAAAGGTAAAACTTCACCATTATATTGCAAACGAACATAGTAGCTAGTTTCTTCATCACTTATTGGACCAATAGGGTCTGATGAAAAAGCAGAGTTTGATAGGCTTAGCAACGTCACTAAAGCAGCTGCCGAAAAAAACTTTTTATAATGCATAATTGCCCTCGTTAAAAAAATTAAAATTCCACTTTAGCAGTCTAAATAATAACTAAAGTTAAGTCAAGTGCTAACTTAATAACACAAAACCTTCTGTATCTTAACTAACTTTTAGGAAAATACAAAGATTTTATTAATTAATAAATAGAGTTACTCTACTTTTTTTACTCTTGATCTTCTGACACCTATTTCACTGATGTCTTTTTATCTTCTGATCTGCATTCATCATTGTGAATTGCTTCATATTCATGCAGTAATATGAATGTACTTCATGGAAGTACTAGTATAAAAAGAAAACACTTAGTTACTGCATTAAGGTAAACTTCAGTAATAAATTTAAAAAGGAAGTTTAAGTCCAGGCGGTAAACCCATCATACCTGCAAGATCAGAAGTTGCATTTGCCATATCTTCTTCTGCTTTTTTGATGGCATCATTGAATGCTGCTGTCACTAAATCTTCTACTATATCTTTTTCTTCATTTCTCATAAGTTCTAAGTCTATATTTACCTTTTTAGCTTTATAGCTACCTATTTTTATCACTTCCACTAATACAGAAACTTTACCACCACCAGAAATACCTTGAAACTCTTTTCCTATATACTTTTCTTGAGCTTCCGCAAGCTTTTTTTGCATTTCTTGCGCTTGCTTCATTATTTGACTGAAATCCACAACCTACTCCTTATTTTCTATATTAACTACCTTTGCACCTTTAAACGTATTTAATATATCCTTAACTGCAGGTGCATAATTTAAATTACTCACTTCCCTATTCATATAACTCGTATCAACTATAATAACCCACTCCTGATTAGTAGCTTGATTTAAGTAACTTTTCAAGTCATTACAAAAATTACTGTTCAAGTTAGATACAGCTTTTAATTTTAAATACCCAAATTTACAATCTATTAATTGTAGATTACTACACAGTTGTTTGTAAAGATAAATTTGGTTACTCCGCCTTAATAGTTGCAAAATCTTATCAAAATCGTAATTTTGTTGTTTATTTTTCACATGGATCCCAGTGTCACACACTGGGATGACAGAGTGGGGTTTTTCCACATATTTTTTTGGATCCGAGTAGTCAGCTACTTGGATGACAGAGGGGGAAGGTGCAACAGGTCTGCCCTGTCTATTTCCTTGCTCTACATTCTGTGAAAGAATTTTTTTGATCACCTGTTCTGGAGAAGGTAGATCAGAGAGATAGCAAAGACTAATTAGCATCATTTCAGCAGCAACATCGTTGCATGTTGAAACCTTTATATCTTGAATACCCTTAAGCAGCACCTTCCACAATCTCGAAAAAAATATTAAAGACTTTTTTGCACTCAAATCTTTTACTCTGCTCTTCTCATATTCTGTATCAATCTCTTTTGTAATTAAAAAACGGCATATTAACTGGATTGTTTGCAGCAGATCTTCAAAAATATTGAGCGGATTTGCTGTTTTTACCACATTGTCGAATACTAACAAAGCCTTCTGTAAATCACTATCTAATACTGCTTCCAGTAGATCAAATATAACGTTTCTATCTACTAGACCAAGTATGTCTTTAACACTTTGAGTGGATATTGTACCATCTTTGCTATATAGCACTGCTTGATTCATCAAAAATAAAGCGTTACGCATTGAATGATTGCAGTGGTGAGCAATTAATCCCGACGCTTCTTTTTCAATAAAATAATTTTCTTTTTGTGCAATATCATTTAAACGCTCCATTATCTTAGCTGAAGGAATGTTATGTAAGTCAAACCTTTGACAACGTGCAATAATAGTTATTGGTATCTTTTTTATTTCTGTAGTTGCCAGAATAAACTTTACGCTAGATGGTGGTTCTTCTAGAGTTTTAAGTAATGCATTAAATGCATTACTGGATAACATGTGTACTTCATCTATAATGTAAACTTTAAATTTAGAACTTATTGGTAAATAGCAAATATCTCCCAAGATCGCTCTAACATCCTCAACACTAGTGTGACTTGCCGCATCGATTTCAACTACATCTGGATGGCTTGAATTTTTTATTGCCAGACAACTTGTACATGATCCACAAGGTTCAAAAGTTGGCCCCAATGAGCAGTTCAAACATAAAGCTATTATTCTTGCAGTGGTGGTTTTACCAATTCCACTGCTACCAGAAAGCAGTATAGATTGTGGAATTTTGTTGAGAGTAAAAGCATTTTCTAGTATACGCACCAATATATCTTGACCTACTAAATCTTTAAAGCTACTAGGACGATATTTTAATGCTATGTTCATAGCCTAGAATAAAACAAATAGTACAAATAGGTATGCAACCCAAAAAGATTCTGATATGGTTGCTTCATTTCTGACCTGACCAAGTTACAGAATTTTTGCCTGCATACCTTATAAAAGGTTATACTTTTTTTTTTTTTTAGCAAGGTATATTCTATATTAGCCTTATAATTTATATGTTAGACCTTTTGCAACATTACTTTGGAGTAAACAGCTGTTACCTAAAATACTCTTCTTCTGTCATCCCAGTGCCCAGACACTGGGATCCAGAAAACTTAATTTTAAATGAATACATTAGGCTGTTGTATAATAAGAACTGGATTCCAGTGTCAATCACTGAAATGACACCCTTCCGGTGGGGATTGCTCTCAAACTACAATGTTCGTACAGTTGTACTGGGATCCAAGTATAAAAATATTTGGAAATTACACAATGGACAATGGATTCTAGGAATATATGTTAAAAGTAATGTCCATAATGAAATAAGCTGGATTCCAATGTCACGTACTGGAATGACAACATATAGGTATTGGAATAACAAAAGAGGAATATTATGATTTTATATCATTTTCCTCTTTGTCCGTTTTCACGAAAAGTTAGAGCTCTTCTCAAGGAAAAAAAGCTGAGTTGTGATTTGGTATATGAAAATCCATGGGAAAAGCGGAATGAATTCATGGAGATCAATCCAATCGGACAAGTACCAGTATTAATAGATAATAACTTTGTAATAGCGGATAGTAATGCCATTTGTGAATATATAGAAGAGACTTACAATAGCGACGTCAAATTACTTGGTTCATCCACTATTATTAAGTCTAAAATACGCGCTTTAATCAATTGGTTCGATAGCAAATTTTACAATGAAGTTACTAAGTATATTATGAATGAAAAAGTAATTACTAACCGCAGCCCTGACTCTAGATTTCTTCATGCAGCTCAGCATAACCTGCCTTGCCATATGGAATACATCGAACACTTAATTAACAAGAACGTTTGGCTTGCAACCGATAAGTTCACTTTAGCCGATATTACTTTAGCATCACATATTTCTATAATAGACTACGTAAATAGTTTCCCATGGGAAAAAAGTAAGATTTTAAAAGAATGGTACTCCATTGTTAAATCAAGGCCTTGTTTTCGCGAAATATTATTAGAGAGAGTTTTTGGCTTAACTCCCCCTAGACATTACGCTGACCTTGATTTTTAACTTGCGTTAGTTTTAAAGCTACAGTCATTCCTTCGTCAGTAGGAATCAATATGGAGAAATATTTTTTTTCATCTGACAATCTATCATTAAACTCTCTCATAGCATGCCATGACTTTTCTGATACTTCTTTTGGAGGAGATTCTAAAAATACTGTATCAAATAATAGAGTGTTATCTGCAACGATTAGCCCATCTTGTTTAATGTATGACTCTGCCCAATCTAAATACTTAGGATAACTACTTTTATCAGCATCGATGAATATCATGTCAAATGGTGCCTTTGCTGATAATTCATTAATTTTTTCCAGTGCATCACCTTCTATTAGGGTAATTTTATCACTTAGATTAAAAGCACTAAAATTTTTTTTTGCTATTCTTGAGTGTTGAGGATTATTTTCTATTGTATATATATGACCATCTTTCGGTAAAGCTTTTACCATACAAATTGACGAATAACCATATAACGTGCCAATTTCAACTATGCTTTTAACTTTATGGATTTTGATAAATAAATTTAATAATTTTCCTTCTTCAGGAGTGATTTGAATACGTTGTTTCTTATCAAGAGTACAATGTTCTTCTACTTTTTTATACTCTTTTGCAAATAAGCTTCTTATGTACAACGATTTTCTGCTAAAGTTATGACGCATTAAGTTTTATAATATAAACTAAGGAGGTTTAATCTATATAAGATTTATAAATATAACAATAGGGTTAAGAATAATAAAATTTTTTATTTTAAGTTGTTATTTTATAAAGTAAAATTTTAAGTGACAAAGATTATTATATATTTTACTATAGTTAACTAGTATAATAACCAATTGTTATACTAGAATTAAGGGATCGTTTATTTACATCTCTCTTAAAATGTAATTTTTATAATCAATTAGAGGGGGTTATATGTCTTATAACATTGCTAACGAAGTTGAAACGTTAAGCAAGAAGTCTAATAATAATGAAGGAGTGAAATTACTGCACAATCCAGCTTATCGCGAGAAGTACAAAGAACGCTTTAACGAAGCTCAGAAAAAAGTTATGGATATGGTCCAATTTTATGATGGAACGATAGTATTAATAGAGAATAAAATTGCTATGTATTATTATGCTTGGCACAGTAAAAAAAGAGAGTTTGAGCGTAAAAAGCAACAAACAGTATCAAAAAATAATGATTCAGCATAGGGTTTTTATATGGTAAGCTACAGTGTTATTACTTCACTATAGCTTTTCCATATAACTCATCTATTACATTAGTGAAGTATTCCAGCTCTCTATATCCTTCATGTTTGATTTTACCATTCTCTACATATGATTTGTCATCGTTAAGCTTGATGATGAATACAGGAGTAGCTGTGATATCAAGTTTATTAATTGCAAGTGATTTATCATTTATAATTTTGTCCATCATCTTTTTATCATTAATGCATTGGTTAAATACATCTTGCTTCAAATTGCTTAGTGCAGCAATTTTTTGTAGTATAGTTAAATCACTAAAATTAGAGTAGTTCCACGAGTCTATTGCATTAAACACAGCTTTGTTAAAATTAAAATAGTCTTCTTCTTTTTCATAGCAATAACTTAGCATTGCAGCTTTTAATCCTCTGTAATCTAGAGGAAAATGACGGAATATGTATAACATCTTACCTGTATCTATGTACTTCTCTTTGATTTTAGGAAAAACTTTCTTATGAAAAAGAGAACAGTGATAACAAGTGAGCGAGGCATATTCTATCATTAAAATTGGTGCTTTTCGATCTCCTAATAATTTATCATCAGGCAATAGCAACAGTAGTTCTTTTGGTGTTATTTCATCAGTTTTTTGAGTGTTGGGTAAGTTTTGTTCAATAGCTGCATAAGAACTAACACTTATAAAAATAAGCAAGAACAATAATCTAAAAATCATTACAATGGAAATACTGAACTTATTAAAAAATTTATGCATTTATATAAATAATGTCAAGATAACTTTTGCTTAGCAAGACTTTCTACTCTGTCTTTAAATGCAGTAATTATTTTATTTTGTGCATATTTATACACCGAGTTTAATAAAGTAGAAAACAAATTGGATTTAAACTCAAACTCTATATAGAACTCTACCATAGTTTTATTTTTGCTCATAGGAGTGAATTTCCATTCATTGTATAAATGTTTAAATATTCCATTTGATGACACAGCTTTTATCCAGCTTTCATTTATTCCATTTGGAGAAAGAAAGGTCACTTCTGATGTATAACTTCCTTTAATGCCATGAAAAGCTGCAAGGAGGTCCACAATCATTTGGCTATCAGTTTTTTCTTTTATATAAACAGCTTTGCACCAAGGAACAAAATCAGGATACTTCTCAACGTCAATTACAACTTGAAACACCCTATGAGATGAACAGAAAAAAATACCTTTTTCTTTATATTGGTGAAGCATAAAACTGAATAATAAAAATGGGATCCATATCTACCGTCAGTCTTAGTAGATTCCTGAGACCTAAAGTTAAGGTGGGTATCACATACTAATTTCAATGAAATTAACAGAGGCAATCCCCTTGATCAGAGATTATCGCTCGGGAAATTTAACTTAACTCATAACGTATAGCACAGACCCCTAAATTAATTATAGATTATTTATATAGAGTATGTCTATAGATATATTAAAACTAGCGATCATTATTTTGCCTTTGTTAAATTTTGCATTTTAAGTATCATAGCTAATAAATATATCTTATGAATGTTATTAAGCTCTTAACCATTTTTATTTTAATATCCTCAAGTGCTTATGCGAGTTGTATAGGTCACAAAACTTTTGTGCTTGCCATGAAGCAGCAAGTAGATAATACGTCTATGAAAGGGAATAGAAAAAATTCAGAACATATACACGAAAAGCTTCAGAAGATTATTCAGAATAATGTTAACCTCAAAGGAATATCTCGATTTGTCATAGGGAAATATTGGAATTTATCTACTCAGAAAGAAAAAGAAGAGTTTCTAAAAGAATATGAAGTATATCTCGCGCGTTTGTGCGCTAAAATTTTGTATAAATACATAAATAATAGTGAAATGATCATAATGAGTACAAAAGCAGTTAACGATGAAACTTGTCTGATAGGAACAAGATTTTCTTATGGTGATGAGGAATTTACAAATATTGACTTTAAAGTTACTAAAAGTGACAGTTCTTTCTTAATAAACGATGTTGTAATGAGTGGAATAAGTATTTCTATTAATCAACGTTCTCAATTTAGTGAAAAGATCGACACGAATGGCATGGCAAGTGTAATAGATGAATTAAAACGTAACAATAATTTATGATATACATGCCTCATTGGCCTAAGCCGATTGGCAGTAGGCCAAAGGATTTTTCTCTTGATCGCATAAAAAGTTTTCTAAATAAACTGGGTAATCCCGAGAAAAAAATACCGCCAATAATTCACATAGCTGGCACTAATGGCAAAGGATCAACACTATCCTTTATAAGATATATAATGCAAGCAGCAGGGTATAAAGTTCATACGTACACTTCTCCACATTTAGTGAATTTTAATGAGAGAATAGTTGTTGCAGGCAATGATATCGATGATAGTGAATTACATAACTCACTGGAAGAATGCCGTATAGCAGTCGCAGAACAACCCATCACTCTATTTGAAGCCGCAACGACTGCAGCCTTCTTAGCTTTTTCTCGTCATAAAGCTGATATTACTTTAGTTGAAGTGGGTCTGGGTGGAAGGCTTGATGCAACAAATGTTATAGATAATCCGATTCTAACGATCATCACTTCCATTGCACTTGACCATACAGAATATCTTGGTCCTACCGTAGAAACCATAGCGGGTGAAAAGGCTGGCATAATGAAACCTAATGTTCCTTGCGTAATAGCACCACAAGAAAAATCTATAATGAACACGCTAGAACAACACGCAATAAACAAAAAATCTCCCTTATATAGAGGAGGATTTGAGTGGAATTGCGAAAAACAGAATAACAGAATAGTCTTTCAATCGACTATTCAATCAATAGAATTTTCTTTGCCATCTTTAAAAGGAGATCATCAAATAATCAATGCAGGAAACGCAATTGCAGCATGTAGCATTTTAAGTGGGAAGTATGGATTTAATATTGGAGAAGAGGACATTGCTTCAGGTTTACAGCGCACTTATTGGCCTGCGCGGCTAGAGTCTATAAAAGAAGGTAATTTAATTTCTTTATTACCAAAAGATTGGCAATTATTTCTAGATGGCGCGCACAACAATGATGGTGCCAGAGTGTTAGCTAAGTGGGTAAGAGACAATTTTGCTGAAGGTATCTATATGATCTTTGGTGTTACTCGTAACAGAAACGTCGCAGAGTTCTTAGAGCACTTAAAGACATATATCAAACTACTATGCGCGATTTGTGTTAAATCTGAACCTAAAGCAACAAGTACAGATTTAATTAGAGAAGGAGCTCATAATATAGGAATCAATGCTATCGAATGTGAATCAATCAGAGATGCTATATCAAATCACATACTAAAAGCTTCTATACAAAACGTCAAAACCATACTAATCTGTGGCTCGCTATTTTTAGCCAGAGATTTGAGTATGGAGAATAGCTATCAATTAATCCAAGAACAATAAATGCACTACACAACTTGCTCTCTTCCATGAGCGTGAACACTATCGGGATTTACAATGCTGCTTGGCTTTTCGGTTAATGCTCCTATAGGTACATTTTGTTCATCACCTCTTCCTTCAGTTTTTACAAGATTTACAACTTTTCTCTCGTAGATCTCACTTGCTAATTGTAATAATAAAGTACAACCTAGTACTATAGCAAATCCAATGAGTATTTTACTGTCTACGCAACTAGATTGGTACTGTAACACCAAACCTGCTATTAATAAAATAGGAGGGAGATAACTCGAACATTGGGAAGTAAAAATGAAATATTTAAATCTTTTACTTTTTAATATTTCTTCCCGTCTCTCTTCTTGATCTAAATTTTCACCTTGTTCCCGTTGAGAATTTTGCAAATCCACAGCTTCTTTAACTACAGAAGCTATCAAATAAACAGATAAGAAAAAAGTTGTAACTAATGTTATTATGCTCGCACTAAACAAAATGCCAGGTGCGTCAGTAAAATTAGCAGCCTTATATAGCTTAAACCCCAAGTAAATATACGACACTAATGACGAGACGGACAGTAGGAATCTTACCAAACTAAAAACAACATAATACTTTGTACGCTTATCATTCTGACCTTGCTGAATTGACTGTAAACACCTTTTCCATTCCTCAGTAATGATTAATCCCTGATTCTTTCCACTTAGTGGTTTCATATATTGCAAAAGTGCTGCTTTATTTCTGTTAAGGGCCTGCATTTTTTCATCGCTACCTCCTGGTTTATCTGGGTGACACTTTCTTGATAACCTTTTATAATTTTTTGCTATTATATTAGATATTTCTAAGAAGTTACGACCTTCTACTTCTTGTACTTGAATACCTATCTCTTTAAATAAACTTTCATTATAATTATATTCTCTTTTTCTTAACTTATATCCCATATCTCCACCTAATAAATTAACTAACTATTAATACTTTATAATATGTAAATTCTTTCATTCATGCTTATTGTACGAATTATTTCTTTCACGACAACCATGACAAGTGTATGAAAGTTATCATTTAGTGCATAATAGTGCTTCAATGTTTAGGGTTACAGTTTTCATTGGTCATTTGAGTTACTCAAATCCAATTCATGCCAGTTCTATCTATCTTGTCATTTAAGTAGCCTCTATTTCAGCACAGGAATCTACTTTATAGTGATGTCATTCAAGTATCTGACATTGATTCCTTTATAATGCTGTCATCCCAGTGCTAGACACTGGGATCTAGTTAAATTTACGAGTATAAAAGTAATCAATGTTTTGATGATTATGAAAAAGCTGGATTCCAGTGACCATCTACTATATAAATAGTACCTTTAAAAATAAACGTTAGTGCGGTTGTGTGTCCCACACTGGCTCTTTTAAATTACTTTAGCTACAAATATTAAGAAATTTACTAAATAAAAAAAAGACAAAAGAACCCCCGTATAGCGAGTTTTGACCCTATAATAATTTAAATTGGCGTTGTAATAATGTGCTAACGCTTGTTTTAAGCGCGATTTGGCTGAATGTAGAAAAAATAAAAAAGACATGCAGCCGCTATAATTTTTATGTAATTTGCCAATAAA